>JAGTTH010000367.1:0-41404 GCA_022606485.1 Agraylea sexmaculata
GGTGACAGCTGACTACGCCTGTTAATAAGTGGATATAAGGTGTTAATAGCCAGGGTGCTCTTGTCCACAGCATATTTTACATGCTTGGACCAGTTCAACTTGGAGTCTAGGATAACTCCCAAATACTTGACTTCTTTGAGCCAAGGAATTTGTTCGTTATTGATACTAAGAGGGGAAATGTGGGATCGCTTTCTTTTGTTAGTAAATATTATTGCTTCAGTTTTACTCTCGTTGATTTTTAATTTCCAGCGAGAGTAATACTGTGTTAGTAGGTCTACAGATGCTTGGAGGCGTCTACGAATTGTGTCTAATCTGTAAGATGATGTGAATATAGCGGTGTCATCCGCGTAAAGAGCCAAGGAGCAATTACGAGGAATAGGGATGTCATGGATGAAGAGATTGAAAAGATAGGGAGCGATAATACTTCCTTGCGGAACTCCCGCAAGGATTGGATGCTGTACAGATTTAACATTGTTAATATCTACTGAGAATTTTCTGTTAGTAAGATAAGATTGAATAACTTTGGTGAGATATGGTGGAGTGTGAGTGTTAATTAGTTTGTGAATGATACCATCAAACCAGACTACATCAAAAGCTTTGGCAAAGTCCAGGAAAATCATTCCCGTACTTTTTTATTATTAAAATTTCCTCTAACATGCTGTGAGATTCTTGTTAGTTGTGAAGTGGTACAATGGCCCGGTCTAAATCCGAATTGTTCATTAGGAATGACGCAATCCAGAGTTTTTCGCAGGCGAGTTAATATGACTTTCTCTAAGATTTTACTCATGCAGGGGAGGAGACTGATAGGACGATAGCTACTGGGAAGGGATTTGTCTTTACCAGGTTTAAATATAGGGACTACTTTGGCTGCTTTCCAATTATCTGGAAAATATCAAAGAATAAGACACGAGTTAAATATTTTAACCAAACAATCAAGAGCCTTTTGTGGTAAGTGTTTAATAAGAGTGTTGTTAATGTTGTCGTGTCCTGGTGATTTTTTATGTTTTGAGTTTTGAATAATATCAGAGATTTCAGGAAGAGTTACCTCGTCAATCTCACATTCAGAATAGTTGTGAAGATTCCTAATTGACTTAGTAACTGCTTGTTCTGTGAGACTATCTGTAGTGTCATTATGTGTCAATGTGTGTGCTTTAACGAATGTTTCAGCGATGAGATCAACTTTCTCCTGAGCCTTGTAAATGATTTTATTACAGTCTTCGCTCCTGAGCGGAGGGATAAAGGATGTTTTTCTAGTCATCGACTTACACATCTGCCAAAGTGAGATATTTTGTGTTTTGAGAGACCTTATCTTCTGTTCCCAGGATTCATTTTTATGAATTTTAATTTTATGTTTAATTTCTAAAATTAGCGCATTTATGACAGATTTGAGTTTACAATTTCTTTTCTTTCGCCACTGATTCATTAATCTATTTTTTACATGAATTAAGTCCACAATTTCAGATGGAAGTTTGTTCTTAAAAGTATTGTTAATGGTTTTAACAGGAATATATAAAGCGGCGGCGTTCTTAATAGAATCTGTGAGTGTAGTGATTGCATTGTCAACGTGAAATGTGTTGTTAGTGTCGAATTTAAGTGTAACGTTATTGTTTATATGAGTTTTGTAAGCGTTCCAATTAGCCGTCTCATAACTAAAGAAGGTTTTTTGGGTGATTTTGTAATTTCCGCCGATGTTAAATACAATAGGGAGATGATCGGAGGAAAGTGACTGTATTACGTCAACTTCGGTGAAAGAAGGACAACCCTTAACCACTGCAATATCAAGGATGGATGGATATCCTTTGGGTGGGAAATGCGTTGGACTTTCGGGGAAAAGGATACGAAAGTCTTTTTTATCACAATATTCTCTTAGTAAACGGCCATCCTTATTTCCGCGAATACAGTGCCAAAAGTGTTTTTACAATTAAGATCACCAGCAATTATAACATCCTTACCGAGAGACATAATTTTGTGAATATCATCTTGACAAATTTCTATTTTGGGTGGCTTATAAACCGAGGCAATAATGTGAGTTTTATTATTAATAGATACACTAATTGCTATTACTTCAATTGAGTTAGTTTTACGAATTACAACTTTCGAATGACATATAGAGTCTTTCATCACGATTAGAACACCACCGCCTGTTTTGCAAACTCGATCGTTGCGATGTATTACAAAACCTGGTCTTCTCAGAATTATATTTGTATTAAGAAACGTTTCACTTATCAATGCAATGTCAACACTTTCTCTTAACATAAAGTCAATCATTTCGTCGAATTTATTTGAAATTCCCCGGGAAGTCCAAGCAACAATCTTAATATTAGAACAGTGACTAACCTTAGACATTATCAAGCGATGCGGCGAGCTCCATGATGAGATATATCCTTTCATTCTTTGTCTGACATGTCTTTAGCTTCCGCTGAAGCTCTTGAGCCTTCAATACAAGAGTCATCAGGTCTCCTATCGGCATATCAGCGCTAGAGAGTGGGGCGGTAATGTTCTTCGCAGTAGATGTGGTGGTGGGACCTTGGGCAATCTGTGCCCATGACAGGTCAGTCACGTGATGAGATGTGGACGGGGAGATGACCTGGGCGGCCATTGGTCCACGAGCAACCTGGGACCAGGAGCGTCCGTTGACGATGTTCGGGGGCGGCACTGGTGCACGCTGGGTGGCCGGTCTCGCGGCTGGCAGCTTGGGGGTAGATCTTAATTTGATCTGCTTCTGTCTGTCAGGGCAATCTTTGTAATTTGCAGTGTGGTCCCCTCCGCAATTGCAGCATCTTGCGGGGGAAGTGGCATCCTTTATGCATGTGGAAGTCTAGTGATCGCCGCCACATTTCACGCATTTGAATGCGTTGTTGCAGTTGGATGCTGCGTGTCCCCACTGTTGACAACGGAAACATTGCGTGATAGAATTTCTCCCAAAAGAGTATTTTTCAATTGTCACTCTACAGTGACAGATATTAGTAGTGTTTTTGAAGTCACTCATATTTGTCTCATTGCTGAGATTTATTAAATATAGGGGTGACTTCGTAATGGAGCCATTTTTCCTTTCATTAGGAACACGTCTATTATTTTAAATCCTTTGTCGCTAAGGTCCTGCTTGATTTCCTCTACAGGAAGCAGAGGCAGGCCTCGTATGACAGATTTTTTAGGTCTGTCACATTCTAACGTAAAGGAGAAAAATTCCTTGTTTAATGATTTCAGGCCCGCTTTAAGGGCTCTGAAATCAGTGATAGTGCTGGTTTGGACTCTGACTTGTCCGTTTGGTTTATAATGTAGTTGGAATTTATTGATGAATTTCTTGACAATCGTCAAGTTTTCACCGTGCCCTGAAGATTTGAGATATAACGGGGGAGGTTTTTGACATCCTTATCGGATGACAAAATTACCTCCCCCAGCGACTTAAATTGGTTTTGTTTTGGAATGGAAGTAGGAGTAGTAGGTCTTGGACGTTTGATCGGGTTCTTTGGTAAAAGAAACCCATCGATCGTCGTTTGAGCCATTACGTTTACGAGTGAACTAATGAGTATATGTTACTATGATAAGGAGCGATGGTACCTGATAATAATGGTGAAGTGGATTTTGGCGGCGTTGCGGCAAGCTCGTTATCAGGAGAGGTCGCAGGGCGGCAGACCGGTTTGGTAGTTGCGACACTTGTGAAACGACGCTTAGTATTCGAGAATTACCACCTCGACTTACAACGACAATTTGAGATATAATTGTATACATTCTTGATTATATGATTCAAAATTCCTCCATCTAACATAGATGATGAGATGAAACAACTTCTTTTAATATGGATTAAGGAGAATCAATTGGCTGCTGAAACTTATACTATAAATATAATTTATTTCTTATATTCTCGTTTTGGTTTTGTACAATAAATATTTGTCAATTATAATTTTTTTTATTCAAAAACACGTTAAGAAAACCATTTTTTTACTAGGACTTTTTTGTGGCGCTGGAACGGATTAATGGCAGTGTGTATGGAATTGTATGGGAAAAATTGCTTTGAGATACGATTTTTTTGACATACGATGATGATCGTATCTCGATGTACCACTGTTATGTTTTATTTTTAATTATTATTTTTAAAAAAATCCGCTTATATTTGCGCTACCCTACCACCCTCTAAAATATAATTAGATAATTCAAGTACATACTGTATATATAATCTTACTCATTAATAAAAAAAAAAATATATATATATATATATATATATATATATATATATATATATATATATATATATATATATATATATATATATATATATATATATATATGCTCTCTCCTATGCTTGCTAACTGCTATATATATATACATTTTTCCAGTTGAAGGCACGGGGAATAAATTCAAATTGATAGTTAGGAGTGTATTGTAAATACACTCCGGAATAAATTAGACCATAATTATTTACTGGAGGAGCTTTGCCAATCAGGAGTGATTGTTTTTTAAAAAGACGAATTCAGTATGATATTTATCTGAGATATTCGTGAGCTTGTTTTTGCATTTATTTATGTGCTTGTTTTGGGGGAGGTTTTTAGGACGTGAGTGGATTTTTAAAATTACTCTCTTTTTCTCCGTTATCAGCCTGATAAATTTTGTAGTGTCTCTTGGTACTCTGTGTTATAGTTTTTCCACTTTCGGTGCTGAACTTTCGGGTCAATGATAAATAAAACATACATTTGTTTTGCACGTGGATATACCCCTACATTGACCTGTATTTTTACACAACCGAAAAAATATAAATAGGTATACGAAATAATCATAGGTTTAGTATATGAATGTGTTTTGTGAATGAATAATGTTAAGTTAATATTGAGAAAAATAAAAAAAATGTCTCCTCGTTATTGACCGACAATAATTGCAAAAAGTGTACACATTTGATCGGCAGTCGGTCTTAAGTAAATTCAATTTTCGTTAGACATGGTCAGTCAATAAGAAAATATCGTTCATAAGGTTACGCCCGGCAAATGAAGACAACCTTATTTTTTCCTCCTATTTCTTTATTTAGTTCTGAAGGTTGTGTGTATCGAACCAATGCCAATACAAACAAAACCCAATAACAATATAAACACATCTTCCAACGTTGTCTGAACAAAAATATTATTATATAACGGGCTTGTCATAAAAGAGCTTTCAATTATTGAAGGGTATGTAAGGAATATCTACAACCTGAACGATGTTTGTAAAATAAATAATTACCTATGTATAGACCAGGAAATACTATTATTTTGATTTCATAAATGTTTAAAAAACTTATCCTCATTATTTATTGTCGAGGATGTAGCGCCAAAATTGATAACTCTCCCGTAATTATTTTCCAATACTCCGACATGAAATATCTGAGGCATGGAATTTTTCAGATTTCGGTATTGGGAAAAAGCACGTTGTCCCTTAAATTAATATTCAATGAACGGAACCTACCTGACGGAATTACGCGATTCAATTCGATGCTTTGAAGATTCTGATAAATAGAGACCGAGTTTTATATGCGAACGGTATTAGAAATACTTCAGATGCATAATGAATTCATATTCAAAGCACATTTCGATTGAGCCGAAATAACATGAAATATTCCTTTGATATATTGACTTACTTCCCGATCAGTATGTATTTCTACTGTAGTATGAGCTTGGTAATATTTGCAATGATATCGTTTAACTTTTTATTATGAGACTTTGTAATGTTGTCACGATACGTACAAATACGTGAGGCGCATCCTTCCGAATCAATCGTCTAGCAACTTTTATACCTTCACGATTCCTTTTTATCTTCTCTACAATATCCAGCTGAGATTCTCAGAACAAAATAAAACAACCTTTTAAGTACTTGAAGTGTTGGAAACAATGGGGTCATTTAAAATAAATACACATTGAAGCTTTTCAATTAAAAAAAATATTATTGGTTAAATGAAGGTCAAGGATTAACCACGTCTTATCATTGTACAATATAAAGGTAACATTAAAAATATAAAATAATATTCATATTGTGAGCTTTCTTTGCACACTGTATACCTGCAACAAATTTGATTTTAATAAATTAAAAAAAGGTGGTTGAGTTGTTAATTAAAAAGTATATTAACTCGTATCTTCACACACCAATTTGAACGCTTTTTATATCTAAATATAATATAACTCTCTTTAATAAAGGTTTCATAAAATAAATGTTTAAAAAACTTAATCAATATGTTGTGGTTTTAAGTCTTTTTCTTTCTCTCTTGTAAAATTTTTGATTTTTATCTCTCTTTTAAAATTTATCAAAAGGAACTTACATGGTCTGCAAGCAATCTGACGATAAGCCTTTTCTTATAAGGATTTAATAAATATTTTTATTTTAAGTCCTTTTTATAACACTTATTAAATGCTCTATTGAAGTTTTTTTTTATTTGAATGGTTTTTAAGAAAATGATGATGTAGAACTTAAGTTTTTCAAAAACCACATTTATAATAGTACCGTATATACGAGTATATTTATTTAAAATATGTAAAGGTTTATATTCGGTCATCTTTAAAATAATGAGATTCTATTATTTTATTGATTTATCACCGAAAATTTTAGACTTTGTACTCAATATTCATTATCATGCAGCTCATCAGTTTGTTTGTATTTTAAATATGTATAGTTTGTGAATATATTCCATTTTTAAAGATCAAATATTATTTGGATGGCTTAAGATCCTTTTTAATTACTTTTTATCGGCACGGTGTGCAATTTTTGTTCGCATGTCTGGTTTGAAGAGTATTTCGCTTATTTGTTGGAAGTACGCCCTCTGAGATTTTCAGTAGTTTATTGGGCCGAGTTGAAAGTGGCTGAAGCTGAAGTGGAGATCTGAAGGAAGGTGCACAATGAAAAATACCAGACAAAACTCGGCACTCTGATGCGAATATTGCTTCAAACTACCTCTCCAGTACATCAGACTCCATTTCTTCGAGATCCCATCTCATCTCTTCTACTTATATGCTTTTCACAACAAATAAAAATCAAAGACACATTATAAGAAATGAAAACAGTACTTTCTAATTTATTCTTTAAAATATACTACATCGCATTAAAGTGTATTAATTAAGTCTTCAAATCAAATCCCCTTACTCTGCGATTGCAAAAACGACTGTTGTTTTATTTTCAATAACTACTTAACTCAATGAATTATCTGGCAAAATTGTGAATTTATTTTACTTTAAATTAATTGAACCATTGGCAATGTACAAAGGTCTACTTATTTATGAAACAATTCTGAGGTCAAATAATTTATTCATTCAAATCCTTCTTGTGGATTTCACAGGTGTCTACATACATATGGAGTAGGTGCATCATTATTATATACTTGTCTAAGGTGTGTGTATGTTATGTGTACAGTTCCCTCAACCATCAGATGGAAGAAAAATATTGTTTATCCATGTTTCTTATATTCATGTTTGCCTCATATGCATGTTTTCCCGATACTATATTATTGTATCCAGTCTTGCAACACGTGCTTCATTTAAATGATTCTGACTGGAACAAACACTATACATATTATATCGGAAATACGAATCTGTTCTAAATGTATGAAGTGAATGAAAATATGCTTCATTTTAAAACATCATTTAACCTTTTAAATGACACTTTTCAGAAATAGTTAAATGGTCCTATTTGACCGGCAACTAATGTAGATTCATCTATTATCTATTACACATTTGATGTCTCTGTCAATAGAAGTTATTTAATCGTAAACTGTTATATTTTATAAATAATATTCAAACAGAGTGACGCATAAGCAACTTATTACCGTCCTATTAAAAAACCAAGCAGAACTTCAAAAAACATTAACAAATTGAAAATTTCCATTAAAATTACCCTTCTTTTTAATAATTGATTAATTTAAGAACCATTGACCTAGTATATACTTTATTTATCTCGTAATGTATTAAAGTAAATGTCCCTTTACAAGTATTTTTTTTTTTATATATTAAAAAGAAACTTTGCCACGAAGAATTCATTCACATGTATAGGTATATCCACTTAACATTTTTTATAATATATAGTAGTCTCATCTATCTAGATTAGACTAATTGAGACCAAGATGTATGCGAATAACACTTTATCTTCTACTGTTTATTATTAGATACCTACCTTAGTAAATTACTTTTATTGCGACAATATTAGGTGTAAATAGTATTGTGATGAGTGACTAAAGTCGAGCAATAAAATCTAATTTTGGATTCCAAGAATCTTGAAATCGCTGATGGTGTTTATTTTATTTATTTGTGTAAATGTAAAAGGAAATGGTTTTAAAGGAGAAACGTTCAATTCGTAATAACTGTTCGATTGAAGAAAATGTAAAACTCGTCAGCGGAAATTTGAAAACCTTCTAGGTAGGAAAAGTTAGCGGGAAAGGATGGTTATGGGTGTAAAAACAAGCCATTGATCTGTCAGTTGAGCAAGATTAACATTTGACCATAAATACCTATTTATTCGGAAAACCTTTCGCAATAAAACCTTGATTTATGTCCCGTTTTGCGTGCCTTTTGCTGTCTGTCCTCATACTCTATACCGACATTTCTTCGCGTTCTCAAATTATTTTGTTTATTCCGTTCAAACCATTCTATCACTATTCAATCCTTTGTAAAATAAAATTATATTTCATAGCCAAGAATACATTTATTAAAATTACCATAAATAAAAAACTTATTAGGATTAATGCTATTATGATTAATGCTATTTGAGTGTAACCTCAGATTATTAACAAAATGAAGATGATACAACATATTTAATTTAAAATATTTATAAGTTTTCGTATATGATTATTATTACATGAAATTAATAGCTTATAAACCATTTAAAAGACTTCAGTTTAAGTAAAATAATAAACCGAAATAATATTATATTATTGTTATTCCTAGTTTAAAAGTATATTTCTATTAAATATATTAACTTCTACCGGTTTTTTTTTTCAAAATAATTTGATTCGTTTTCCAAGAACTAAATTAATATTTTTTAACCGTAATATTTAGTGACAGTAAAATTATGATGCTGTTTATTTTTTACTAAAAGTACATGGAAAGGCTTTTCCGTCTGTTTTTATTCTCATAATTAAAATTTAAAAAATATCTTAATAGATGCTCATTCCTCATTGCAAAATCAATATTCTCGATACATAGTTTTCACATACAAAGTCTCAAAAAAAATCGCTCATACAACCGATTGATTGATTGATTGACGAGGAAAAGAACGAGACACTTTTGCCACCGCACACAAAGAAAAGGCGTCTGAAAAATTACACTTCAATCTGACGTCGATGTTAAACATAATTAAAAAACTTTTCACCCGCCCCGGATCGATCTGTGAAAAAAATGAACGAGTCACAATTGAATTTGGCGAGGGAAAAATGTAAAGTTAACCGAGGTGCTTATAAATATTTAACATGCTACGACGACGTAGTCTTTGGCTCGAGTGATTATCTTTATAATAATTAGCGAACCCGCTCACGAATATACGGAATATTTCTCTTAGCCACCTCTACACTTCTTTTAATATAATCCTTACAACTGTCTTGTGATTAGAAATAATGACTAGCTTTTATCACCGGCCAATGGGATTGTGTCAAGAGCTTTTATGATATTAAGAATTGAAAAATTACCGCATTATGTCTCTTGCTTAAAAGAATATGCGATATAAATCTAAGTTGAGTTGATTTTTATTTATTTGAAAATAACTTTTTAATCAAGTTTGTTTACATTTGTACTGATTTCTTTTAATTTGATTATATTACAATTTCTTTATTATGCATAAGTTTTTACAATGATTGATAGAACAATACATCTTTGGAAATAGGCTTAGGTGTACGGAGTATCCAAATCTTTTTACCTATAACTAACAATGTTTTATTTAAATTTGACATGAATAATACAATTAAATCATAAAAAGAATGAGAAAAAAATAAAAACTCATTTACAAATTTGAAGATTAATGAATAATAACAACAATAAAAGCAATATTAATAAAATAATTACAAAATATAATACTTAAGAACTAAATAACAATTTGTTTGGGTTAATCCAAATTCGAGTAAAGTGGATTATAAGAAACTTAATTTTATTGGTAAAATGAATTTAATTTGATTGGTTAATTTAATCATTCCCTTTATCTATTCAAAAATTATGTCATTTGTATTTCGTATATACATAAAGGCTGTATAAATTCTTAATTTTTGATAAATTACATTACAATTTCATTATTTGACATGAATTTTAAATTGATTGATAATATAATGCATCTTAGAAATTTGACTTTTGAATGAAAATTTTATAATGATATCAGAAAAACCCATGATTTTGTGTTTGATGTGTCTTAATATATGCATTCATTTTTTATTTGTGAAATCGTTAATATATTCAAAAAAAAAATACATACAATCAAAAATGTTTCAAGAATCATTTTTATTAAATTATGTTTAATGTATTTTTATTTTCAGAAGGATATCCGACACAGACAGGCGTTAAAAAGTATCCAGTATTAGTTTTCATACATGGCGAATCATTCGAGTGGAATTCTGGCAATCCTTACGATGGGACTGTTCTTGCAGCTTATGGAAAAATAATCGTCGTAACTGTTAATTTTCGACTTGGAATATTAGGTAATAACTATCAAAATGATGTGTTAATTCGATATATTATTAAATATAACAATTATTGTAGGTTTTATGAAGCCTAGTATATCAGAGCACACCATAGGCAATTTCGGACTATTGGATCAGATAGCAGCGTTGCATTGGGTGAAAGAGAATATTGCAGCTTTCAATGGTGACCCTGGATCAGTGACTCTTGCAGGTCATGGAACTGGAGCAGCCTGTGTCAACTTTCTCATGGTGTCTCCTGTCGCCCATGGTAATATTTATCCCCATACTTCAAGGCTGTTGTGTATTATATTCAGCATGACTGGAGAAGCTTGTATCGATTTAGGGGCTTTATAGGATGTATTGGCGTCAATAGGCGGGCACTTCGTGTCGCTCAAATACAATGCATCTTCGGGCATAAATCATCTTTATGTTAAGCATAAAATATCCTTTGCCATTGCTATACGCTTTGGTGAACATCACCCTCGTTTTTATGAAAAAAAATCTCACTACAATTCATCATCCATAAATAAATATTAATCAAACGACGACGCAACAATCAGTCCTGAAACGGAATCTTAAAATACTCCCCAAGATGACTGGTGAAAATTTTATGCAGAGTATTCGACTGAGATGTGTAATAATACTCATTATATTCAGCATGCAGATTTGTTTTAAATAAACTGTAATTCAGAAATGCTTGTCTAAAGAAAATGAGCGAGTATTATAAATCAACGAGCAAAAGAAGAGTGATATAAAAATATGTTTTTTTTTTTTTTATTCAAATTATCTTCTTTCACTACTTGATAGAAGTCACTGATATTCAAATTGAGATTCGCACTTCTACTTTTATTATAAAAGTAAAAATATGTTATTAAATTCATCAGTAGTATTCTACAAATCCCATTTGATATGGTTTCAATTATTATGAAATGGCCTTTAAAAATATATTTTATATTGTACAATGTGGTAATGAACAGGAGTACAGAAAAAATATTTTTCTATTTTTGCCCTTAAAATTCAATCTTTAGAAACTATGTACCTAGAAAGTATTTGGTATTTTTTTACTTTCGTCGTTCACTATCTGGGAATTAAATAATTTTTTTTGGTAGTTATATAAAATAATATAATGACCGTATTAGGTTAGTTAAAATGTGTATGATCGTTGTACATGCCTATAATTTAATTGTTTTTATATTTATGGGTATATTAAAGCTATACGATTAATAAATACGAAAATCAAACGATTTATACGAAAATTAAATATATTTATTGCAATTCCCAAAGTTTTCCTTGGACTATTTGATATTTATATTTTTTTATAAGATAATTTGAGTATTACAAAAAAATAACGTATATAATAATAATCACTGTACAATATCAAAAAATCATTTATAGTAACATTAGTCAGGCTTATTGATACTGAAGTAAAGGCTATATCGAATGTTGTGTAATTTTATTTCATATCTTGTATATATGATAATAACTTATGAATATTGTATGATATCGGTTACAGGTCTATTCCATAGAGCAATTCTAATGTCAGGTAGTGCTCTCTCTGAGTGGGCTTTGACTTCCAACCCTCTTCAATTTACTGTGCAAGTTGCTCAAAGCCTTAACTGCCCCCTTGAGTCAGATGACCTCAGTGAATGTCTAAGGAAAAAGAGGTAAGGACCATTAAACCGACACACATTTCACTTAATAATTAGTACGGTTTATTTTAACATTATTTTACCAGGCTTTCAGAAATTATGGCCGTCAGAGTTTCAGCACCGAAATTCGTAACTCCTTTTGGCCCAATTATAGACGGATCGGTTATACCGAATGAACCGGCTCAAGTGATGGGAGTTTATAAGGATCTTTTCAGCAAGTGAGTTTTTCAATTCATACATAACATTATAAACTTTACGGACCAATTTAACTTTTAATTAAAACCAATCAAAAGATAGGGAATCAATATTCAAAAGCTTTGGTTGGTTAACTTTGGTATGTAATTAATCAGGAACTATATTTGATGTTTGTATGTATTCCTTTCACTAATCAAACTATTGGGGTTTCGCTATGAAATTGAATTTATTTATTTATTTATTATATAAGAAATATTACGTTAAAATAACCACATTTTGAGTTTTTTTGATGTATATCGGCTTTTGTACATACATTGTTCAGTGTAGAAAAATCCTTCCTGTCCACTTGCATCCTGTAATTTTGTAAGTGTGCTTGACTATACTACTGAAATACATTACATTTTTTTATAAATATATAACATATTTCAAAAGAATTCTTCTTTAATAAGAGTGTTAAAATTGAGTACAATAAAAAATCCTAATTAGAAAGAAAAAAAAACATCGAACACTGATAAAATTGCACGAAAATAGGTAATGAATCGTATTTTTTAATATAAACATGAAAAAATTGTATCAGATTTTCTTAAAGTTTTCTAACAAATGATTAAATAAGCCTCGGTTTTTATCAAGCAATTGGTAATAATAATAGTAAAATAGTTTGACATTAGAATTGAAATTCGCTTACGCTATGAATGAAAAGTGGCTGTACAAATATTTTAAATCAATATCAATAACTTTATAAACAATAAGTAACTATCTGGCTATATAATAAAAAGGTATGTCTTACGTTAAATTAAATAAACAATAAGCAATTAAATCTTGCGATGAATGTTAAAAAAGCGCGTCCAGCGGTTACGAATTATGAATGGAGCAATTCCAAAATTACAACCATACTCTTTTTTTACATCTTTAATTGTTGAAATATATTCATGAGCAGAGGTCTTTAGTGAAATTCATGAATGGTGTCTGTCACACATTGAAGATGATAATAATGTACATAATATAATGACTTACCTTTGGTATGGTGCATTTTCATGTTGGTGTAAAATAAGTGGTATATTGCATTAAATACAAAGAGGTACTAATTCGTTGCAGTCACTGTACCATATAAAGTGCATACAACATCCAAAATACACAACTATATTTATGGGATATCCAATTGCCAGCAAACCGAGACAAATGCGTTGAGATGCCCTATTTAACCAACATAACACAATCTACTTCTCTCATATGGCTTTTCACTGAAAACATTTTCCCCTCAACAAACACAACTGAAAAATAATTGACTCTGAAATTGTCTTTGTAACAAAATAATCTGTATGTATTAAAAAAAATCAGTTTATAAAGCGATATAAAAATTAAATTAATTAATTCACAAAGTTTTGATAATTTATACATAACGAGATGATATGATGAAACCAAATATTAAAAAAAATACTTGATAGATGTCTTATTGAATTTGCAACGAATTCATAATATACCTGAGAATTTAGTTAATATGAAATTAAAACTTTAAAAAGACGAAATTACTCATTTACAAAAAGATTTTATTTTAAAAGAATTATTATTTTATTAAACTGATTACTAATAATACAATTTTATCAATATTGATTATGATGGATAATAAAAATAATATATATAAAAGGTGGACTTAAACTAACTATATTTTAGGGGATGGTAGGGTATCGAAAGAATAATTGAAAAAAAAAATTAAAAAAATTAATTATATTAATAGTGCTTTGGAATCGAGTTTGGGCCACCATCTTGGAATCAACTGATTCTCTGAAGTACTCAGTAGTGACTGTTACGTAAATATAGTGTCTGATATACGTAATTAATATTATCATTTAATTTTTAATATTAATTAATGAAAAAAATATATTTGACATTTTTTTCGCTTATTCTTACGATACCCTAACACCCCCTAAAATATTCTCAGTTAGTTTAAGTCCACCCTTTATAATTGCATGTTTAGTTCTTTTGTGTGTATATATTGTTTTTTTGCCTACTCTTTTAAGTTAATTCTGTTACATGAGGAATTCAGAGATATATATTTATTTATTTGGTCATTATATGATTGCCTAATTTACCTTTATATCTAATCCAATTATTAGGGGACCAGTCGAATGTTCAGTAATACTAAATCGATTTTTTTGTATATTTTCCACGAAATAAATTTGATTAAATGGAATTGAAAGTATATAATATTGTTCGGAAATACAAATGGGTATTCTAGAATCGATGAGCTGTCAAGACAGTTAGTTTGTTAGAACATTCCTCGTGATCTAGTTAGGCAAATAACATTTGGCGTAGCTTATCCAGTGTACATCCTGTTTTGCTTTGTACAATGTCACTTGATAGTTGTGGAATAGACCTGTCTACTTTACAACTGTCTCTAGATAGAAACCAATAACCAAACCTTGCTGCTCTTCGTGTTAGTTTAACTTTGAAAGCGCACAGCTTGAACGACTAACTTGGTTCGCCATTCCTACGAATCGCTACGACCGACGCGACGCGACGCTGCTTCCATTTATTAATTAATCAACTAGTTAACTGTAAATATAATATAAAATTTTCAATACAAATAGTAATTCAATATATTTTAATAATTTCGCTCGTAATTATGAAAAATGTTTTCTATAAAAAAAGCTCACAAGTTCACGTCACTGAAGTCTTTCTCCTAAAAAGAGTACGTTTTTAAAACAATTGTACTAGACATTTGAGAAAATCTTTTAAACTTGTTTCTTTTTTACATTATTTTATAATAAAACTAATTGTTTGTTCAAAATTAGCACAGAATTGTGACAATTCAGAGAATAGGCTGTTGGTATTTTTGATCAAGAAATCCCATCGTTCTACGACAATTTTGAACAAAACAATAAAAACAAAAGTTAATAATAAAAAATATCAAAGAATTATTTATTTAAAGACGTTTAATTGGTTTGTATTATAATGATGATGATAAAATATAGGAAATGACCCTAGGGTAAGACAGCTTTAAGAAACCGGCCCAAAAAATAAATTCTCACATTTTTATTCGTATTACATAATAATTAAAATAGACTCCAGGTCGCCATTTTAAGGTCGTATGGAATATTAATTTAAATATTTACACATTTAACCGTAGCCTTTCTTACCAGAACCAATGTAAACTTATAATATATTCGATGTCATTGATTTTAACCATTTGCAGGCTTTATTCAGTTCACTGTACATATATAATATTAGAAGCCAAATATTGAAAAATCTTTTGAGAACCTTAGCTTCCAATTTCTTTATTCCAAAATAATAAAATATTTATTTGCTGCATATAAAAATTCCCAATAAAATTACAATGACTTAGGTGTAATTATTTAAAAAAAA
Organism: Agraylea sexmaculata; assembly: GCA_022606485.1. NCBI lineage: Eukaryota > Metazoa > Arthropoda > Insecta > Trichoptera > Hydroptilidae > Agraylea > Agraylea sexmaculata. Next base: position 15,814 of record JAGTTH010000367.1, read on the forward strand.
TTGTTATCAATATTAGAATTAAATAAAATAAATTTTCTTGAAAATGTAATATACGCTTTGTGAGAGGGAAGAAACGTTGTTGCAAGTGTAAATAAGGTGAGGCCAATTAATCATTCAGCAGGAAGGAGGGAAATGAAACAAAAGAAATGAATATCTTTGAACTTTACATCTTCTAATTGGAACCAACTTGCATTCCTTTAATACTCGCAACAAAGAAATATTGTTCGTTAATAAACTGTAATGAAAAAGATCCCGCATATTAAAAGTAATTATAAGTATGACTAGGCGATTGGTTCAGAAGGGTACTTATATTACAACAAAGATTTAAGAAATAATGATAGTAAGTAGACTGTATTTTCCATTCACATTGTTTTTTATGGCAAGACACAAAGATAGTATTCCAGTATAAATATAATATTTCATATTTTTACATTATCGTAAGTAACGTCCTCTGCGGTCGACAATTTTATGTCTCCAAGCCGTTGAAAAACACGAAACGAATGTGTGTGAGGAAAATTTAAGTACCAGTCAATATTTACGTTGTGAATAGATCAAATATTGAACAATACTCTACATATATAAAGAAAAACACGATTTTTATTCTTGAGAATAGTGGAAATTCTCGTAAAATAAACATGTTTATATATGTACTTTGATATCAAAGAAGCTTTGTGAGTCATATAAGCTTTAGGTAAATTACTAAATGATTGATAGAATACTATTTAAATAAATATGTAAAATTAAATTTTATAGTCTTTTCCCAATAAGCACCAAAAAGTATAATTATTATTGTACACTATGCAAATTATTAATCATTCTTACTGTCATTTGATCACTGTTTATTTCCTTGTTAGCTTGTTACGATTATCTTGATGGGTATTTATGTAAAAAAAACAATACATGACGAAATAGTTCAAGGGATGAGCCCCATGGTTACAAATATTATGGTGATGTTTTCAAATCCCGCTCAAAAAAACGATTTGATCGGTTATTAATATTAATAAAATCCCAATAGATCGTCTTGATTCTCGTTCTCTCTGATTTCCTGGATTGTAAGGTTAACTGAAGCGATTATTAAGTTGGTGGCCTGTGTAACTAGTAATAGTTAAGATAACCGACCGACAATTAATTAACACGTTGTTGTGTCTAAAAAAACGAAATTTGTAGAATATTCAAAAAGCCGCTTGAGGCGTACATGTAAACAAATATTTTTTCATATATCTGATAGGGTTGATTATTATTTGATCCAAGTAGTAGTAATAGTAGTGGAATATGGCTGTTGTTATAGTTGGTGTTCGTAAGCCTTTCCTCCCTGATGCAATTCCCATAAAAGGTTTTCGCTCTATATTCTTTTTATTGTGCCCATGATCACATTCTGTTAAAATTGAAAGTTGTTATGCCACATTTTCTAGTCAATTTCCATACAATCACTATACGATATCAAAGGCATACTATTGATTGTCTTTCAGTCTGTGCTTTTGACAAATTTTATGTTAAATTATTAAATGGTGTAGTTATTAATTGATTCTCTTTTAAGTGCTGTTATATCATGAGCATTTAATTTATTCTATTGTAATTTATGTTTTAATAAATAAATATACCCTCACATATACATAAAGAGAAATATAATGAATTATTAAAAGTTTATTTCAATTTGAAATAATCCTAAAAAAATTAAATAACACAAGACCGACGCGACGCGACGCTGGAATTGAACCCGTGTCTCACAGATTCCGGTCAAGTGCTCTTACTACTAAACTAACCAAAATATTCGGGGTTACATGAACTCACTGAGAAAAATTTAGGGGTGGTAGAGTATTGTAAAAATAAGTGAAAAAAAATATCACTTAACAGAAACAGCTGATTCCAAGATTTTGGCCTGAATTCGACTCCAAGGGCAAAAAATATTTTTAGGTTATATTTTTTTTCACTTGTTTATGCGATACCTTACAACCCCCTAAAATATTCTCAGTTAGTTGAAGTACACCCTTTATATGTTTGTTAGCTTATTGTTAAGAGTACTTGACCGGATTCTGAGAGACGCAGGTTCAATTCCCACATCAACTGTATGGTATTACATTTTTCCAGGAATATTTCTACTTAATCCACATCCATATGCATTGAATGTTATAATCGGGCTTCCGAACTTATTGGTATATTATTACCAAAACACTTATAGATAGGTATCGGCACCTGAAATCAAAATCGAGTTTAATAAAAAATCGTAGTGGAATAAAGAAGGAACACGATAAAGCACGCAGAGAAACAGTATGAATAAGTGACTAGGATCCAGGACCCAGAATTATTATTTATTTATTTGACCTAAAGTTGCCCTTTAAAAGATAGTAACAGTTTGAGTTGCATTTTATTATTTATACTGTTTTTTTTCAAGCAGAGCAGGCAAAACGTCATATTAATTTAATGAGTTCCTGTAGTAATTCACACGATCTACACCTATATACACCTTTGATTGCAGATATGAGCTGATGTATGGATGTACTGAACTAGAAAGCTATCATCTTCTAGGAGCTGTGGCCCTTGCACATGGAATGCTGGAGACTGAAAGAGACTCCTTGCTGAGATTATATACCCAAGCCAAGTTTGAGTACCGACCAGATCTAGCTCTGGCCACCACCCTCAAGGAGTAAGCAAATCATATTTATACATCCTCAATAACACGGATTATAAAAATTATTAATCACGAAAAAAAACATGTCAAACCATATACCATCAAATAGCCAGCGTAATAGCTCATGGGATAAGAAGCGTGGCTACAAACACTGTCGTCATGGGTTCAAATCCCACTCAATTCAAGAATTTTAAAATTTGGTTTGATCGGTTATTACGACTGAGCTATCGGGAATAATATTAATAAAATCCAGGTTTACTCTGATTTCCTGTATTATAAGGGAAATACTGAGGCGATTAATAAGTCGGTGACCTGTGTAACTAGTAATAGTTAAGATCATCGACAGACAATTAACACGTTGTTGTGTATAAAAAAACCCTCACAACAAGACCTCTAATAATAGGGCTATAAATAATTGAAGTGGAAATTAGTTGAGGTGCTCAGAATTCAGTTCGAGTCAAATCGAGTAAAAGTAGATAAACGTACATTTTCTTCGGAATAATAATTTATAACTAAGATAAATATTTTGATCCTGAATTCTCAGTTAGTCGAATCTGATAATAGAATATTAACTGCTAATTTACTTGTATCTTTATAAGCCAGTTAATTAAAAAAAATATTTTACTGCTATTAAATGAAAGTATAATTTCAACAGCACGACTAAATGAAGTGCAACTGATAAATAATATAAAAAATGTTAATATGTAAAAATTGACCTTTTAAATAAATTATTGATTTTTTTATTGAAAGAAAAGTATATGCACATAATAAAAACATCTTTTGACAACACTACTTAATGATAATTCATATTATATTTTTTTGTAAATCAGTTGAACAAAAAAATAATTAACTTCGATACACCAAAGTGCATCTGGGGCTATACCAGAAGAGGCAGGTTCAAGTCCTGTCTGAGATTATAGGTGAATCGCGGTTAATTCATTTTTTCCAAATTATTTCGCTTTAATAAAATGTTACTTTATGATAGTTGATTATAGTAAACATTGAATAGAAAATATGTTAAAACATTTCTGCCTGAAAACAAACAAAAAATTAAGAATATACCTATAGACCTATTTTTGAAAATATCTATCATATGTACATTTTTTTTATTTAATATTTATTTTCAGATATAGTTCATTTGATTTGGAAATGGGCAGATCTGCAGCTGACACCCACAGAGATTCAGTACTGGATATATTAAGCGATGCTCGTGTTGTGGCTCCTTTGGTGCAAACTGCAATATTCCATTCCAAAGCAAACCCCAAATCATTTTTCTACGTCTTCGGTCACAACTCACAAGCTGGAGAGTATGCTGCGGTATTTACAACTTATATTTATTACTAGCATGTCATATATTTCCTAAACCAACTTCGTAAATCCAGATTTCTGTGTAAAGCCTTCGGGTGGTTGGTGTGTGCATTTAGAGTTGTTGTTTAATTAGCACGAACAAGATCAACACAGACGCGTTATACAATATTTAAACGATAAATTGTTATAATTATATTTTTAGTTAAGCAAAAGCGTACACGGGGAAGAGTTGGCCTACATTTTTGGAGTTCCTCTCGGGGCAAGGAAGAATCATTTTCGTGAAGAGTACAGTCCACAAGAGAAGCTTTTCAGCGAGATTATTATGACCTTCTGGACAAATTTTGCGAGGACTGGGTGAGTGAATATTCTAAATAAATAAAGCGTTAATATGTACATTTAATGTGATATGAGAATGCTGGAATATGCATTAATCAATTATTCCCAAATTAGCTTGTATTTCATATCCAAACTGGTTGGCCTTATTGAAAAATTATTCAGTGGTCAGACTTAATCAGATGAAATGCTCCAATAAATAAATGATGAAATTTAATAATGAATGTCAATGAGATGCGATATACGATATAAACTTTCTGACTTTTTCATCGATTACTGTATTAAATAACATTCTACACAATAGAATAATCGACTGTATTCAATATAATAGTGTGTTAGTGAGTTAGAGAATATAATAGTGTGTTGGCTGTTGGTGCGTGTACGAATAGACTAGAACTTTGTAGTATTGGTGTACACACATATGAACCTCACGCACACACTCTCATTACACTATGATATTTAATACAGCTGAATGTATTCTTAACAGGTCTGTAAGAAGTTTTTATTGAAAAAATAAAAATATCGTTTAAAATTACTAATTCTATTCGAATTGTCAGATTGTACCTTCTCTCTCCCTAATATTTTTATGAATATATATTTTTAAATATAATAAATTATCGTTAGTAAAATATGTAGAAAAGTTTGGATAGAGGCGATTGATTTATTTTATTAAACTTGTATGTATTCGCTTCTAAAACTTTGCCTGGAAAACAGCCGCTTCGATTAATACTTGAATATTAAATGTTTAGAATTTCAAATAAACTAACGTGAATTTTTAATAATCGTGAATTATGATTATTTAAAATTAAATATTAAAGTGTTAAAAGCGAAATAATTCTGAAAAAATGAATTAATCTCGATACACCAATCATCTCAGGCAGGACTCAATTATAAATATGAGTTCAGAATTATTTCGCTTTAATATAATCTTAAATGTATGTAAAATCTCTGATTGGTTCAACTGATTTATATATATATATATATATATATATATATATATATATATATATATACATATATATATATATTTATGTAGAATATTGTCGGAGGCACATAATTTTATTTGATCGTTCACATGGAAAGAGGGTAAAAATAGTAATCACACATTTGTTCTGGTCCAAACAAAATACGATTAAGCCTCCAAGAAAAACTGAGCTTGGTGGTGGAATGGTGTGGAGGTTGTATTTTCTACGAAGCTCAAATAACGTTGCCAGGCAATCAACTAAACGATTAGGAAAAACAATACGAGAGAAGGAAAAGTCTCGCGGGAATATCCAGAAGCACAATTACACCAGATAACATCTTAGAGAATGGGGAAAATGGCGTAGCCTCGGGGCCAACATTCTTCTACACATGGAATTATGAAATTGGAGCAAATGTCACACAACTCAACCAATGATATGGTCAACTGAATATTTGATTGATTGCTTTTATTCTGTGTACGCAAAAAAGATGGAAGTTGTGAATTGGAAATCAAACCGCGGTCAATTGGTCTCGTGCGTGACATTTTCATGTTGTTCCGCTATATTCACCAATAAATTACATATCATAAATTATAATGAAGAATTATTTAATATTAAATACTTAAAATAATGATTCTTCTTTATTCGAGATTTTATGAGAAGCTATATTAAAAATTCAAACTTGTTAAGTAAATTTAATATCTATCCGTTATTATGATAAAAAATAGTATTAATATTTATTCTGACTGAAAAAAAAACGCTTTGTATCCTTCTTTCATAATATAAGAAGTCATAGAGATTGAATTCGTATTACATATAAAAATATATTCATATTCATACAATATAAAATGGCATACATTATTTTACTCCAAATACATAAATAATCCTACATTCATTACCATGTCGTTTTTTATTAATATTTCATGTTATTCGTTTATTGTTTACATTATGTTGACTTAACCATATTATTTCATTTCTTTTTTTTCTCTCTCTCTCTATGTCACCTTATTATTATATTTCTATTATTGAATGCTGTAAAAGGCGTTAATATTATATAAAGTATACCAGTAAGAACCACAGTAAATATGACAAAAGGGTTGTATTTTTCCCATAAATTATGTTATGACTTATTAATTATTTTAAATATCAATTGATTATACTCCGTATTAAAATAAGTAAAAGACTAAGTCTATAAACTTAATATTGTAACATCTAATCATAATGTATCAAAACATTGTACGAAAATTATATTTAATAAAGAAATTGTATAATAAAAAAAAATATGACAAAAAAAATATTATTGTGAAAAAAATTGCGTACACTTTAAAACTCGTCAATGTACAAAGATAAATGCTTTTTACGGGTAATATATTAATTATTCTTTTCATTAAATATTAAATATACTTGAATAGAGGAGTAGTTAGTTATATTTATTTAATAATATGATACTTTTAACGTGGCATCCTGAAATTGCATTAGATATTATGGTGACCCTTTCAAAATATATCCCGAATACAGTATAAATAATATCGATTAAAATAGTGTATAGAGATACATATATGCATCATTGTTGGCGTGGACTCGAACCAATTACTAAAAGCGTTCAGTTTCGCATCAGAGCTTTCAGCTGAAAATTGTTTGCACACTGAATGACACGAGACACCGCAGCATCGTACTGCTAAAATGAACAGACAAATTCAATTTTATATATTTAAAAGCTCTCTATATGCAAATTAGAATGCCAGTAAATAAACAAAGTTGACTTTTTGACTCGATAAAAACTATTTGTTATGAATTAATAGTTTAGTATGCAAACTGAAACATTTATGTTTGTCACTCGCACGAAAAATAATTAATTAATATTACAGTGAATTATTTTTACATAAATAATATAAAGCTTGCCCAACGTAATGTAGATTTAAGGCCAAAAGCCATGGGTTTGATTTGGAATAGAAGGAATAATATGAATAAAATTCTTATTTCCTAGTTTTTATATTCTGAGGTTACTTGTATAACAGATTCAATTTAAAAAACTTGTAGGTACAAATAAAGTCATTTTAAATACTCCTCGGGGTGTTTTTGTAGGAAAAAATTCTACCTGACCTATCTCAATCTTATTTAAAAAGGGGGGCTTTTGTCGAAAATAATTATTTATACAAACCGTAAACAATTAATAGTGAATTAACCACATTATTTCTTTTCGTTATCATTCCAATTTATTCGAAATAAAAACACAATTTTGCTTACGGTACACGCAAAATGTGTAAATAATTACTTACACAGTTATTTATCACAGTTTTTTATTCTTAAAGCAATGAAAAAAAATCGATAGCTTACCTTCCTACATAAAATATTCTTACTAATCTTAATAATCTACTTATAATAATTGATGTACAAGATCACTTTACGAGGTTATTTCCTCTAAGGACAGTCTTATCAACTTTTAATAAAACTAAAAACACTTAGGCTGGTGCATTAGTTGGGATATGAAATGTAAATAAATCGGCAATACATAATCAGGAAAACTTAAAAAAACGTGTATCAGTATTATATATATAAAATCCATATGTTCATCATTAAAGGTCATTAAAAGCCATGTTAACAAGTACTTTTCATTGAAAATATTTTTTTATTGAAAAATATTGTGTATATCGTCATTAGGCTGTTGTATCATTATTCTTCGTTCATTGTCAGGTTTGAAAATGTTTATAACGCGACTTTTTTATCATCACACAAAAAGATAGATTGTCTCAATATCAATCACTCTTTTTATAAATGATAATAGCACGGTATTTACAATATTTAGGTACACGGTATAATTACTGTTAAAATACCAAATAAAGTTGAAATTTTGAAAAAAAATATTTCATAATGAATTCATATTGTCGAGATGTATATTTGAGGTGAGGAGTACCCATGCTTTTAAGTTATATTTAGTTATTTAAAATACTATTACTATACTGTAATATTATTGTCTTAACCCCAGTATAGTTAGATCCATTAACATAATATAAGAATAAAAAGAACTGGACGTAAATTACACATACTATTTTAAAAAATCGACGGAATTTTCTTTCGTATTGATATTCCTTTTTTGTTGGGTCGTAAAATAAACATTCATCTGATGTTGCAATCCCCAATAATGATTATTCCATATCAGGGAATAATGAATAGGAATTGGGGGAAACCGAATGATGGATTTGCTATCAAGTTGGCTAATGACCATCAGACTTGTTTGTTTTGTTAAGCCGTTTACGATTGTGAAGCCAATTGGAAAAGCTTTCAGACTCGGATGCTTTTCCTACTAAAGTTCACACAATACTCCTCATAATCATTAGTGTATCAATAAAAATACTAAATATGATGATATTTATTTCTTACAGAGATCCCAACACACCGACGAAGCATTCTTTTTTGAGCCTTGGACCGAAAGATTGGGATAAGTATGATATTGATTGGCCTCGTTACAATTCTCATAACCAATCATATATTCGCTTGGGTAAGTTTTAAGAAATGAAATAAAATAAAAATGTTAATACTATATTTTATATTTTAATTTGTAGGTATTCCACCGTATATCAGTTCGTATTATAGAGGAAGATTCATGCGTTATTGGAATGAAGGACTACCTAATATGCTTAAAAACTTAACCAAAAATACATATGTAGATTATGAAACTGTTCAAAAACCCACTAAAGCTACTCAAAGACCCAGTAGAATGTTTGGCGGTAAGTAGAGCTTACATAATATACTTAATAATATAATAAATATTTCTAAAAAAATATTGTCTACAGCTCCGCCACCTTGGCTAAATCCACCACCCATAAGACCACCCACAAATCCAGAAGAGAGTGTTTATGGGAGATTCAACCCATTTCCCAAAGTGATGCAATATCCAAAACCGCCAGTCGAGGATCCTTACGATGCTTTGAGGAAAATGGAAAGACCGAATAGACCCATGATTCCAGGACTAATGGATGGACCTCTCAAAAAACGCAAATATGGAAAAGAAGACCAGCCACTGATTTTGGTAAACCCATCTACTGAATCTATTCCCAAAGAAACTTCCACAGACAAGACCATTCCAGTTCACAAAGGGAATATAACAATGAATATTGTAGTTGGGATCGGGATCGCTTTTCTTTTAGTTAATATTTTGGCATTTACAATTTTGTATTATAAAAAAAATAAACTGAAGTCGAGAGAACGTGAAATAAAAATGATTAGTTCTTGTGGAAATGGAGATGTTGTAGACGGAAATGTCTATGAAAAAACAGATACGGCCAATGTTAAAGGTTGTAATGTTTTTAATGCATTCAAAAGTTCTAAACTGAGAAATCCCAACGATGACTTCTATGAGCCTGTTAAAAATAATGTAGGTAGTCCAAAGACTACTAAATCTGATGATTCAGGCGGCTTCGGCCAACGTTTTAAATTAAGAAGACATTTGAGCAATAGTACTTTAGATCCAAATGTTAAAGTGAGAGATTGGATAGCTCATGAAATTACACAGAAATGTTCTCCCATATATGGTAGAAAAAATGACGAGATTGAGAGCATTGATATTTCAAAAGATCAAACTTTGCCTTTAACCATATCTCTAATATCAAATGAAAAAAATGTAAACTGTACTATGATGCCGAAACCTAACTGTCAAATAGGATTACTGACAGGATCGCTGAAATCACCAATAGCTCAATGTCCAAATGATTTTGAGAATTATGATACTCTCGATAGGTCTTGTAAGAAAAAGGTGAATAAAAGTTGTGGTTCGGGTAAAAGTTCAAAACAAAGTACATCTTCAAAATCTAACAAAAGTAAAAAGAGTCATCGAGGTGGTTCAGATGGAAGTTTAAATAAATCCAAAAAACCACAAAAGGTTTCAGTAGCCGTAGATGCTACTCCAGCAACGAGAGGCGGGTCTGTTCTAAAACAGCAACCAATAGAATTGACAAAATCTTTAGATTATTGTTGCTACGACGAAGGATTGCAAAGAAGTGATTCTTTATTAAGAAGATCACAAACAGTCGACGATTTTATATTGCGTTCTTCATTCAATGGAAATACATTTAAAAGTACAGTTGACTTAGAAGTTCAAAGTGAAGTAAATAATCCATCGGAAGTTGTCAAAATCATACACAAACACTCTATATCTGATCCAGTTAAAGATATTAACTATGCTGAAATGATACATCACCAGAAACCATTGCAAACTTTCAACGCAATACAACCACCAGTTGCTTTTAGAAATGATATAAATGTAACTTCCAGGGATGAAATGATGACAAAATCTGCAATGACCGCAGAAGAAGCGCTTTTAACCATCAAGCGAAGGAATTATCCCAAAGTTTTGCCAGATTTTCCAAAGCCAGGAGAATATGCGAGAAATTCAAATCAAAAAAGATTATCGTTGCCACCACAGAGTTTTTTAATGATGTTACCAAACAAACAAACATGTCTTTCAGCTTTTGAAGATCCTGCTAGCCCTTCTGATTCAGGATCATTTTTCAGAGGACCCCCAATACCACCTCCCCGAACTACTTCTACCTTACCTCGGCAATATTCTGGGACTGACGAGGTAGATTGTCCTTTCCGTAAAGATTATTTTGGTGCAATAAGTAACAGTCCTCCGCAATATGTAGAAATGGGTTCCCATACATTACCCGCAGTCGTTCGCAATACTTCTCAAAACACAATACCTTTGTATTCTGAAGTAAAGCCTAAGATGAAAAATAGAGTAAACATGATGGATATAGAAGCCAGTGATGCATCAGCAAGCGAAAGAACTGACAGTGAAATAGATTCAGATGTTGAAGTGAATAAAAGTAATTCTAACTCATTAAGAAAACAGCCCCGTATTGTGATTGCTCCAAATCAACTACCAGCGATGATTGACCCCAAGATAATAGTTAAGGCCAATATTAATAGAAAACCCAAAACACCAACTAGTATTCCAAGAGTGATTGCCCGTGATAACAGTATCGAGTTACACAAATCTGAAAACCATGACAACCCCAGAGATGCGGTTAAAAATTTAAGGTGTGCTAATAATAAAATAGAAATACCCACTTACAAACCTGACTCGAAAGGTCCTCCGACGGTAGATGAGATGCAGCGAACCCAAAACCTACCTGAAAACGGCAATGAAAGAATGCTTATTCAAGCATTCAAACCTGAAACTACTACAGAAAAATCTAAAGAGGAATCGAAGACATCTGTAAAAACAGACAAAAAGTTAGTTGGCAGTATAGTTAAGAGTAATAGTGGTTCAAAGATACCTAAAACGCCAACAATGGGATTGAAGTATTCAAAGAAGGAGCAAACAAAACCACAAGCGACGAAGCCAAAGTTGCAGGCCAAGTCACCGAACAAAAATAGTGGAATTCCTCAACCTGCTCTTACTACACAAAAGACTTCAGACAAGACTTCTATCGATGGTGAAAAATCACCATCGGTATCTTCCAACGAAACGGAATCTAGTACAGGAACAGTAAAAAAAATGAGATAAGAATTATGTTATTATTTTTATCATTTTGTACTTAACAATACTAGCTTAATGCATTCAAGTATACTTAAATAACTAGTTAAATAGACAAAGTGCTTTTATTAAAATATTCCACGAAGACATTTAGTCGATAACTTAGTATTTAATTATTGTCGTATATTTTTTGTATGGATCTTTAAAATGTAATAATTAAGAATCATAATGGTTTTTTGAATAAAAGAATTATTTCCGGTTCTCTATTTTGGAGTTTTTATGATTGAGTACGGAAGCCACATTCAGCTGAAAAATATAATAGGTATATATTGTGAGGTCAACAATTCATGGTAAAATAAAAATAAGACCTTCGGAAACGCTATCTCATTTAGAAAAGCAAGAGGAAGTACCCTAACGTAAAGCAAATCCTTTGTAGGGAAGAAATTAAATGGATAAACAACATTAAAAATCATGACATAAAAACTCATTGCTTTATTTCAATGACATGTACTATTTATTCTTTTTTAAGATAAACAATCCTTAACAATTCGAAATTGTCTATAGTTAATCACAAAATTTTCAATGAAATAATTTATAATCAATTACAAAATGTTCATCAGTGCCTGTAAAGAATTATTTTTAAACTTTATATACATTGAGTTAAATATTATTTTTTATTTACATTATCAGTACGTTCGATTTTATATATTACAGCAAACCGTTCATTAGTAGCAAAACGTATGATTTGTATAAATGCAGTAGATCCAAATAAAAATACAGTAATCTACAACATCGGATTTGAATTCATATGAAAGTAAAAATAAAACATATAATATTAATTTCGTATTAGTGTTGTTAATGTTTCGTTACAATTTTATGTTCAAATCTGAATTCATAAGTGAAAGATATTATATTTGTTTTTTTTTTGTGGAAAATATGATTGTTTAGTGAGGATTTAATATCAAAAGTGTGTATTTGAATATATTAGATATAGTTCTTTTTAAATGTATTATTATTAGTAAGGTAAGGAATAACACTATCACACCCTCATCTCACTCATGGCGGCTTGGGGTATTCCACTTTGATTATCACCAGTGTTCATATTACCCTTGAACGTTGCGTGGGTAGACCTTAGACCCTGTGATAGTGGTGGACTATCAGGCCTCCGATGCAAGGGTGGAGTTGCAGGCATGCTTAAGTGCATCGTAGCAGCTCCATTTGGGGGTAGGAGTATTCCTTGTTGGTGCATTTCAGCTATCATGCTCGAAGTATTGAGTAGATGTTGTTGTTGAAAGTGCATAGAGCTGTTCTTTGGCAGTGTGGCCACTGAAGACATATTGTGATGAAGATTCCCTTCGGGATTATTGTAATTGATCTTCTGCATGGTCTTGTTTTTGTGTGGAAGTGTGAGACTGTTGCCGAGCATTACATTGGGACTAGACGGTGGTGCTTTTACGAGAGCTCCACTATTGATTTGCATTGTAGAATTACCACAAAAATGGGGTCCTTTGAAATTTACATCGTTGAGCAAAGGGTCGCCATGTTGCATTTGATTCTTTTTGCCGTGTTTCTTCCCCTGCATTTCGACGTCTACAATAACACTTGGATTTTGCGAGTGTTCTATATGATAATGTGCATGCTTCGCCGACAACGGGTCAAACCCCGATTTGTTATAATCTTGAATATTTTTTGAGTCTAGTCGAGATTTGTCTCTCTGGTAATAAACACCTGCGAATATGAGAACATTTAATATCAAAAGTGAACACCCTATGGCAATTGTCACACTCAATGCTGTGGAATATGCTGCATATCCCGCCGCTTCGAGACTCGCCAGTGAATCATTGCTTGAATTTGAGTTAGATGATGTAGCTACGTTTGCAGGCATTAAAGTAACACACGTAGCCATTACTGTATCGGCTGTAGTAAGAGAAACATCGACATAAAGGGTGCTGTTCACTTGTTGTTTCCTGAACACATCGGTGGATGTTTCATAAGGAAGAGATCTGGACAGTGGATCTGGTCTTACAACTCCATCGTAGAGATCTGCATCGTTGTGATTTCTAAATAGATTGTGTCTTGCTACGACATCTTCCATGCCAGCTCGATGAAGCTCTGGAACGAGTCTAAGCCACACAGATAGCTGGTGTGCTCTGAAGTGGTTTTTCATTCGTGGTTTCATACCTATAAAAATAAACATATATTTTTTTAAATGTTGTACGATGTGTTGTTGTACTGGTAGTTTGGTGATATATTTTATTGTTGTATATAAATGATTTATATGATGATCTCGTGCAACTGGCTATGATTTAGTGAAATATAGGCGCCGAGGCTTTGAAGTAGAGCGAATTATTGCTACGAACTCGTAGACTGTCGGGGCAAGAGACTACGTTTATTCTACACAAAGGAGACAGAGAATAAATTTACCAGATAGAACATGATTTGCATTACTGGAAAAGCAAATAAAATGAAATGTACTATTCGAATACACTGGGGACTTTATTATTTACACATTGAAATTTGAACGTATTTGAAAAAAATATATGAAATATTGAATGTGACATGATAATTCGAATGCACGAAGAGCTCAATTAAAACGTGCAAAATTTAATCGGTCTACGAAATATACCCGCGAATTGTTTTAAATGGTGAATTGTAGGCATTTCCATTGCATTCACCAATTTGTTGTGTTACTGTATTTAGTCATTGTGATGCATATAAATTTCCATATAAAATATTATTTATTGGACACAGTGTGTACTCGACAATGTAACAAGCGAAATTTATATATGATTTATAATAAAACAAGCTCATTGAACAATGTTATAACGATATGACGTGTGTCCATAAATTTATATTGACAATATTATTTATGGCGAAAATATTTATACACCGTATATATTTAAAAAAAATCTGGTAAATTGTATTATCTATTTTGTGTGTACTCAGATTTCACTTATTTTATCATATCACCAATCACTAACGATCGGAGTAATTTAGTACCTCCATGCGCTGGTCTAAAGTTTAATATTGACAGAAATTGTTATTTAAAAATGTATTTTATAATATTACTGAGTATTATAATAATTGTGAGTAGACCTACTAACACAGTATTACTCTCGCTGGAAATTAAAACTCAACGAGAGTAAAACTGAAGCAATAATATTTACTAACAAAAGAAAGCGATCCCACATCCCCCCTCTTAGTATCAATAACGAACAAATTCCTTGGCTCAAAGAAGTCAAGTATTTGGGAGTTATCTTAGACTCCAAGTTGAACTGGTCCAAGCATGTAAAATATGCTGTGGACAAGAGCAACCTGCTATTAACACCTTATATCCACTTATTAACAGGCGTAGTCAGCTGTCACCCAAGAATAAGCTACTTCTATATAAATCAATTATCAGACCGATTCTCTTGTATGGATGCCCAGCTTGGTCTACTGCGGCAAAAAGTCATATTAATAAAATTCAAATTGTCCAAAACAAGTGTCTTAAGATGGCCTTGATCTTGAACCTGGCACATTTCTTAAAGAAGTCCACGAGGACATTAAGTTAAAAATGATCAAAGCAAATATCGCAGATTTGAGTAAAAAACATTACACTAAAATGACTAACTTCCTGACTAACCCAATCATAAGACATGTAAATAAAACCAAATATGCCTCGAGGAAACGTAAGTTCATTTTACCAATGAACTCCCAAAACTGATATTATTTTTTAAAAATAAAATTAAATTTCTAATAATTCACTCAACTCAAATTTGGTTTTACCCAAAAAAAATTGTTATTTAGTTTTTAAGCATTATATTTTGTAACTGTTTTGTTAATATTGCTTTATCGTTGTTATTATTTATTAATCTTCAAATTTGTAAATGGCTTTTTATTTTTTTCCCATTCTTTCTATAATTAAATACGATTACTCATGTCAAATTTAAATAAAACATTCTCATGTTAGTTATAGGTAAAAAGATGTAAACATTCTGTACACCTAAGTCTATTTCCAAAGATGTATTGTTCTATCAATCAATGTAAAAACTTATGTTAATAAAGAAATTGTAATATATATAATAATTATGAGGAGATAATTCAAAAGCAAACAATAATTGTGTTCATGCACTTATGAACACAAAATTGATTGTAGCAGAGTCAAAAGGGTAAAGTGCTGATATTTTAAAGTGTTTCATATGAACTAACAAACATGGAATTTATATATTAGCGATTCATTTCAGTGGAAGTAGCATAGATATACTTGTGCAATTTGTAGGGAAAACATAATTAAGCGATATGAGTGTATAAATAATCTGGTGCTTGATATGCAAATTACCACAATACATTGTGCTACATGAAAATACAATCTGCTTTTTCATTATGTGTATGATATTTGATTTTATAAATCTGCTATATCAATACTTAAATTATCTAACAATAACCACAAATTTCATTTCGATAAAATTAGACATGAGCATATATTGAAGCAAATTAATAATATGTGTGTTTTGCCTTACGAATATCAACATAAAGTCTGTGATAAAAAATGGTATAATTAGGCATGTATTTTGAAGCATATAGCAAAATTGAATAAAGAAAAAGCATTATATAGATTCCAATATTAATACTTACTTATTTCCAGATATTTCTGATGTACTGAATCGTATTCATCCCATGTAATTGTCCTGAAGCGGTTTCTTTCTCTCGAAGCAGCCAATACAGTTTCAGGGCGAAAGTGGTCATTTGGATTTCTGTAAAAAAATGTCTTGTAAATATGATATCTGCGTTTTTTTTCTACATAAATATTTAATATTTCCTTTGAAAGAGGAAATTTTAGAGAATAACAAAGCAAAATTCAACACCATCCACGCCGGAGGAAATGTTTTAGTTTATCCTTTGCATTTCGTTTGAGAAACTGAAAGATGTTGGTGCTTTTTTTATTTCTCATTTTCAGTTATTACGAGGATCAAACAAGACTTGTTAGCTACAGGATTTTAATTGCTTGAAAAAAGATTCTCCGCCGATAACTCACTTAAATGCGTTATTCGATACAATTTCATTATGGACGAGCTCATTTGTGTCGTTTATATTTGTATTTTTAATAAAAATAACATTTAGTCAAAAAACTCTAGTAAATATATAAGAAAGAGGTGGTATTGCGCCAAAACACTTTATTTCAATGGAAAAACTTGAAAAATTATTCTTCACCACTGAAGATAAAAAGGATTTTGAACCATGCAAAATCCTATAATGGACCAACTCTGCAACTGACTTCATGAAAATATATACAATGGTTTTACAATAGCTATAGTTTCTTCACTTAACTATCACTTAGCTTTAACTAATACTTCACAGTATAAGTCGAGTTATTATAATAAAGAATATATATACATTTCGAAAATATTTTTGAACATATTCTATATATATGTAAAATATTACACCCTTATTAATACATTTTGACTTGTGATTTAACAAAGGCTTGATGAAGATACATATAAGAAGAATCTACATTGATTGCTTGTTTTTTTATAATATTGTTGTTGAGGAATAAAATGTGATAAAGCGGTTTCACTAATGAGATGTCAAATGGATTGTTTTTGGATGAAAATGTTCACAGTTCCTTTGTATTTCGTATTAGCAATTAAATATTCTAAAAGGTGTTTTGGGTGGCGTTGAGAAAAACCGCTTCTAGAAAATAATTGTTATGGCATCGTCAAAGTGAATGCGTATTCGACGATATTACTTTGGACCCTAAAAAGGGGTTCTTCTTACACAATACTTAGAATCTACTGTAATAACCTGAATTCTTTGGGCGATGAAAAATTGGGTACATATACACAATCAACTTTTTTTTTCAAAAAGAAGCTTTAATACTTCATGTAAGATGTATAATTTTGTAGAATAAATAATTGCGTACAAATAATTGAATATATTGTATATATAAAAAAAATGGAAACAAATTCTACAACCATATAGGAATATTGATATAATATACTATTATTCATTGAATATTTATATTTGATGTATGGTTTAAATAGAGAAATGAATTTAAAAAATCACAACTTTGAAATTCTGATAATTGTGTTGGTAAAATTAAATTTAAAAAAAACTCAAGTTATATTCTTGCTCTTGATATTTTATTGAAGATTCATTGAAGATGCTCAGATATTCACATAAGCTAAATAAGATTTTTTTTATTAAATCAAAGATTAAACAAACTAAAAAATTTGTATGCATCAATTTAGTCCATTAATTTATAATATTTATGTGAAATTTTATAACAATGTAAATTATTTTAATTGGTGAACCCTTATTAAGTGAGAAATGCTCATGAATGAATGAACTTAAATTAATATTTATTAAATAAATAAATATATAAAAAAATGTTTGTTGGGTTGTATTTCAATGAAATAATTTGAAATACAATCAAAAAAAGAAATAAAAATAACTCTACTAATACTATTATTATTATTTACACAATGAAATATGTAGACGAATTATGGAGAAAAGTAATAAGTCATATAAATGAATATAATTTTTTTTTATTTATTGTTAATTAAAAATATTTTTGTAATCAATCAGATGAGGCATTAACAAAAATCAATATATATAATTATTTGATTAGATCAGATCAGGTTATAGGGGAATCCTTTGAGGATTTGCACTGAAAGGCAAACAAGGGGCTTTTAACAAGAGACGGAAAATGTAAATTTCAGGAACAGGACGGTGTCAGGTGAAAGTTTGTCTTTGTGTGCAGGTGTGGCGAATAATTTACAATTGCATTATGTTTGCTGTAAGATATATTCACCATATTTTAAGGAGCCTTGCACATACGACTATGATGTATTATCACTTACCTTAATATATTACATAAAACCACCTGTGCTTCCCATACGATTGATTGGCTTAAGTGTGACTATTTGTATACTTCATACTGTGTATGTAGACATTAGAGAGATTACTAAGTACTCAGAAAATTAATATGTACCTAAACAAGTACATAAATATAAAAAAATAGAGCGTTCTGATTTTCGCATGAAAAGCAATGATGATTTTAAAAAATATTATGGGCAGAAGTAGATGGCCCATTGAGTTGGTCCAATCAATGCAGGAGTTGTGAGTGAAAGAAGATGTTAAACTGGCCAGTGATGTTTTATTTGAGAAGTGGGTTAATTATACAAAGCCCCGTGCGGGGCGTGCTCTATTCAAGAGCATCTCGAAGACACGTGTGTCCCGTTCGAGTCCGGTAGGCAAGAGAGTTGCTCACTGCGTGATGACAGATGGGAGCTGTGGCTGTTAGCGCTAACTGGAAGTGCATAAATACATATCTGCGCTGTCCAGTTAGCCGCTACAATATAACATGAAAAATATAACTATAAATGTTATCCACCTGTAAAATAATTTTAAATTGTGTTTAAATTTTTTTATATTTCTAATATATACATGTTTTTTTATTCCTGGTCGACATAACATTTTTAGGTATATTTTTTATTATACAATTTCTTTATTAAATATAATTTGCATACAATGTTTTGATACATTATGATAAGATGTTACAATATTAAGTTTATAGAATTATTCTTTTACTTATTTTAATACGGAGTACAATCAATTGATATTTAAAATAATTAATAAGTCATAACATGATTTATGGGAAAAAATACAAAAACCCACAATAATATAACCCACCATATATATAATACATAATAAATAATATTTTTAGGTATATGAAACTAGATGTAATCTTCTAAAGTGACTAATTCATCTTATATTAAGAAAAATTATTAATTAAAATCTATGAAGCCACGTTGCTAATTTTGAACATGAAAATGTAAAAATTTTGGTTTATCAATAGCACTTATTGTCTATGGGCCTCAATTTGATTTAATCGTGTCTTTTAGGCAACATCGACAACTAATTAATCCCTCGAATAGCATATTTGATGAGCCATGAAAGACAACCATTAATTGAATTTCATTTCGTGAATGCGAAGGGATGAAAAAAATAAAAATCCTATCGACTTTCTTAGAGCCTCGCTGATTAACGTTTCAGTAACTAAAGACGTTTAAATTAGCATACTTTTAATGAAATGCCATTCTTTACCAGTCCTTCCGATTTAGAGAATATATTTTTAAAATTGAATTTAATCGTTGTATTGATTTTATAAGTGTGGGAAGAGGGTTTATTTAAAAAGAAAATTATCTCCATATCCCAGTATCCTTGACCATTTTTCATTTTAATCACAAAATCCTCCCGATAAAAGTAATAATTGCTTTTGTGATATAGAAATATTGCCTTCACGTGTGCGTCCTTACTTAGTGATCAAACACAGGTTTTACAGGTGCACTCGTTAGTTGGATTTTTTATTAATAAAGTGTATTTTGTCAACAGAAGCTTTTAGGTAACATGCTTGACACAAACTTCCTTATATTTGAAGCCATTAATTTCACACTGTAATCCTTCCAACCCTCGAACGTAGCACTCCTATTCATACATCAATGTCGACAGCATAAAGTCCTTTTCGTAACGAAATATATATATACAGGAAGTGCGAAACATAATTGTAGGCGACACAATGAAATAAATCTGAAATTCTCAAAGTGTCAGCCGCCCTTAGGGTTTCCGAATCAATATTCTTCCCACGTCCTCTCCATATAACATTACCGTCCACTTATTTTCGAATAAGAGGGAAGTATTTTACCATAGACATTTAAACAAAAGACAAACTTGCCCTTATACGCGTGAATAACTATAAGGTGCCCAAAAGTACCCGCAAACTCGAAGCATCCTAGATCACACATACATAAGTGAAAATTAATTCCCACACCTTCCACAATCTCTATGAAACGATTTGGAAAGTTTTCCAAGGTAACTGTTATGCGGTATCAACCTGCTACAAACGTGAATATGAGTAGGAACATTTGCTACAATTGTGATTTCTGTTTAATTGAGTTTCGCATATGAATAAACCCATTATTTATTTATATAGGCCTTGAGGGCCTTTTTGGGAAGGTTTTTTAGATACAACGTGTTAATTTATATATGCCTCTTAATGATTTTAACTATTATTAGTTACCTAGGTCACCGACATAGCAGCTCTGACCGACTTATAATCACCTCATTATTTACCTTAAAATCCAGGAAATCAGAGTAAAGCTGTATTTAGACTTTTTATCGGGACTTTAATTTATTCCCAATCTCTCAGGCTAAATAACCAGTCAAAACAATTATTTATTTCTTGGTTGAAACGGGAGTCGAACCCATGATCATAGTATTTGTAGTAACGCGTATTACAAAGAAACCCCTAACATACTACGCTGGTACTTGAAGGTATATTACGTACAAATCGACGGGCTCCGCTAAGACGGCGATGAGTCGAAAAACACAACTTTACAGGACGGCCGAAAAACCGTTTTTTTGAGGTTTTTATTTAATATCTCTTTATTAAAATGTTATATCGTTTCACTGTTTTCGGAAAAACGTGCCCCATTGTGTTATCAACATACGAGTATTTTTTAAATATGTAATAATGCAATATTTAAAAGGGGGCAAGCTAAAAATTGTTCTTGTAGGGAAGATTTGCGAAGGGGAAGCGCACGGGAAGGCGATACACGGAGTTATCGCTGTCTTCAATGTCCTTCTTGAAATACTTGGAGATGATAAGTCACACACACTACTATGCATCACACTCACACACTCTCATCCTAGCTCCCTCACACACACTACTACACCGACACGCACACACCCACAATATCTATTATACTACTATACCTACTACTACTACTAGCAGCTTCATTGCCAGACACTCGCACCACTACCTTTACAATATTGCTTTATTATTACATTCTATTATATTATTTATATTACATATCAAATGGAAAAAATAAATATACACAAATACAACCGGCAAGTATTTAAATATCTCAAGTGACTAGGTTTCCCAACTGATATTATTTTAAGCATTCATTCCTTGACCACTTCACTGAATATGACCATACTCTATAGTGTTTATAGGAATTGTTTTGTTTGAATATAATATAGATAACAAAATATAATGCTTTTTCTCAAAAACCAATTCAAATAAAGACAAATGGTAAAGATATTCATTCATTCTGTTGAAAAAATGGTTTTATTAGTATACTTTTTCTCATGCATTAATAGTAAATCGCATGTTACATAATTTTATTAGCTCTTCCTATGATTTTATCATTATTAGTGTCTATCCTCGCTATAGCCGATATGATACCTGTAATACTCACTCAATAATACCAACTATTCAGTTATAAAATCATTTACAATTAATAATTTGTATTTTTAATTAGTTCATACATTACATTTCTCATATACGTAATATACTAAGGATATTTTAATTATAATTATAAATCTCCTTCATCGATTGGGTAAATGATTATATTATTTATGATTATAGTTCTTAGTGGTCGATTCCAAAAATTTTTAATCCTTTCGTTTCTCTACTATTTTTATGATATTGTCTTTAAATTCTAGATTACTTGCGTTACTGACCTTGTGTTGATAATTTTCCATTTTTTTGTCACCGCTACTATTTTTACGAGGTGCACTGACTGATATTAATGGGAAAATTTCCGCTATTCATTTTATAGAAGTCTTTAAAGTTTTCAAACCACACACTTAATTAACAAAATCACTATTCAATAGTGACTTTTCACAAATAAAACACAAATCAGCTATTATATTTAAAATTGTATTACCGTCGCGTCGTCTCATCTTATAGAAATACACAAAAAAATAATGTTAATGGCGTTGAAAGTCTAAAGAATACTGAAACTTTTTGTAAAATATCACACAATAATTATAAGAGTGAATAAGCCCTTGAAAAATATTTTTAGATTTTAAAAAATCAATGAAAACATTTTTTTAACAAGAAACAGAAATATCTGTTCAATTAAATATAAAAGTGTTTTTACCAAACCACTTGAACGATGTCCGAGGTATTAAGTGGTTGAATGAATGAATGTATGAATTCTAAGAATGGTTATTTAATTGAAATAATCAGTAAATGAAATAAATATTGATAATTTAAAATGACGATAGTATTTATTGTCATCCGCTTGTTTAGTTGCAGCTAATAATAAACTTCGAAGCCTCTGTGTGATTTATTGAAAAAAAAATAACCGCCTTGTGGCCCAGTGGTTAGTGTAACGGATTCGTGAGTGAAGACTCCCGGGTTCGATTCACGGCACCGGAGTCACTTGGTAGATCTAACTTAGCAAACTAGATCTTAAGTACTCATTGCTGTGTGGTGGCCTGGGAAACCATCTCTACTATATCCTCCCGTAAAGTCCAAGGTGGCCTGGCCAACCCCTTATAAAGGGAATCCCGCCAATAGGGAAGGCGTCACGGTAAAAAAAAAAAAATAACTGTTTCTACACATTTTCAGCTTGTTATGTCAAAATACCCTATTTTAATAATAATAGAGAATAATAGTTATTTAATGAAAAAAAAAATTTTTTAAACATCTCACATATGTGGGAACATATTTAGTGGCAAGTTTTTAAATAAAAATACAACCGGTAAATTAGGATATTAGTAATATATTATGTTCACAATACAGCTAGCCATATGTGACCACTTCACTGAATAAGACCATAGGAACTCTGTTCTATGTACTCACTACTTTATATTATCGTATTTATTGGAATTGCAGTTTTTTTTGAATATAATACAAATAACAGGGTATTTCATCATTCTGTTGATTTTGCTGATAAAAACACACCTGTTGGAAATATTTGTAAAACCTAAGAACCACTTATAGTTTTTGGTTTCAAAAGTGTTGATAATCCACCAATATTATTACAAAGCAGAGAGTCTTTGTTTCGACCACTTTTTAAAAAAATATAACTTTTATTATTTAATATTATCACTGAAAAATGTGTTTTTTGAAATAATAATATTAAATTATTATTAAAAATGAAATTATTTTTAGTAAAGTAGAGTTTAAACAAGTGATCGTGAAGAAGAAGAAGTATTGTGCCATCCCTGAAATGTTTGAATCTTTTTTGAAATGTGGAATTGTTGGTGAGTATTGTATGAGTATTATAAGGCAGGAAGAAAGGGACTGATAGTGATGGTGGTGGGGAGTCATAGCCGTGTCTTATTGGTTACTAATACACATGATTGTTCACACGTATATGGTGTCGGTGTGCGCAATGAAGACTAAGCTACCTGAAGATATCGCCTACAGTGTTTAGCAAATGAACGACTAAGAAGGCGATGTCTCCGTTCGTATTATTCGAGCGTCAAATTTTTTCTCCCGTGGGCGATAACTCGAAACGTACCCCATAAGAAAAAAACCTATCTTTCTCAATTTAAGCACTATAATCGTGATTTTTTGTCAGAATATGCGCAATAATTAATTAAATAATAAAATGAGAAAAAGTTAAAAAGGTAATATCCCGAGTCATATTACTCTTAGTCGAGCCCGTCGAAATCTTTTTTATTTTTGATATAATATCATAGTATTGATAAAAAAATCTCGCTAAGCTTTAGAAAACAACTAGATGAGCCTATTTTATAAAATCACATGTAAATAAACTGTTTAATTTCAGTAGAACTTACATCTTTTTTAAATTATTGAGTTCTACAAATAACAATGTAATCATATATTTAATGCGACCCAAAACTCTATACAAGACATAATATGATCCAGCTTTAAAAACAAATATATGCTATTTGTATTATAACTGTCACTATCTGAAGGTTACTTAAATTAACACGTCTGTTTTTTTCTACATTAAAAAATGTCTCTCTTAAGGCAGCAGTAAATTTTACTACTTGTCTTATTAATATTTTTATCCAATATTAAATTAATACGTCTTATTAATATGTTTATCCAATATTAAATTGCATAATCTAGGTCTCATAAAATATAAAATTCAATTCTCATTCTGATATACATAGATATGTATATTGTCAGAAAGACCTTAATGTACTGACATTGTTTATTTTCGATATGAAATAGATTGAGTTAGCGGAAATAAACAATGCCTCAATCTTGACGGATGCTCTCACTGTTATTTTATGAAAGGAATACGACTTCAATATTCTCTTTGGCAATTCCTTAAGCTTTTTCACCACCATCCTGTTCCCATTTCTGTTGCTTGTTTTTTGTTTGTCGCGTTCCCTGAAATCGCAAATGCAGAACAGGAAGTTGAAATAGAATTCTCGACGTCTGATTTGATGCCTTTGA
Source organism: Agraylea sexmaculata (assembly GCA_022606485.1). NCBI lineage: Eukaryota > Metazoa > Arthropoda > Insecta > Trichoptera > Hydroptilidae > Agraylea > Agraylea sexmaculata. The sequence continues at coordinate 40,737 of JAGTTH010000367.1, forward strand.
TACATCTTCATGTGAATATACGGTTTTCTTTGTCTCTTATTAAGTCTAAGCAAAATCAATATGCATTGAATACTGAATTAATCACAAATCTATTGAAAATTTAAGATACGACAGATTATTTTACAAATAAGGTTTATTTTTATAAAAGATACTGTCATCTGATGAATTCCTATAATTGTCACATTGGTATTCACATTCTAAAAGTATTGTTTTATATTTTTTGAAGAATATATATATTAAGTATCTTAAATATTGTTGATTTATGTTTATGCAAATTAGATAAGAGAAGGGTCCAATAAAATATATTATTATTTAATTCACAAAGAACTTGAATACTGTTAAAAATATTTATAAAGATGGTGGACTTGAAATAACTGAGAATATTTTAGAGGATGGTAGTGTACAAATATAAGCGGAAAAAAAATTTATTTTTTATTTTTAAATATTTTTACTATTATGTATTAATTACGTATACCAGACACAATAAACACGTGACAGTTACTATTGAGTACTTCACAGAAAAAGTTCAAAAGCCCAAATTCGATTCTAAATACACTGTTAATATTTTTAACTATTTTTTTATTTCCAAAGAAGTTTTTTTTTAATATATATTTGATATATTTTTTTATTATTATTATTATTGCGATACCCTATCACCTCCTAAAATA
>JAGTTH010000370.1:0-72806 GCA_022606485.1 Agraylea sexmaculata
GTATTTTTTTTTAAAGAAGAGTTATTAAGTATTTTTTGTAGTCCTTGGCCGACTAAATATTAAAGATGAGCTTATTGAGGATATTTTAAAGTATAATTTTCCTGGATAGAGTGTATGAAATAGTAACAGTGGTGGTGTATATTTACTATGTTCACCTTGCACAAGATGTGTGTCAATGCTACGCGTAGAAAACTGTTTGGCTGACACAGTAAACTCGATAAACCAACACTAGTAATGATAAAGAAAGACCATCACCACAGTTATCAGGAAATTCTCTTCTCATACCAATCAATTTTTCGAGACCGTTTTCGATTTCCGCCATGCATAAGCAAATTGGAAATTGACCGATAGACGTCCCCCTCCATGCAATCACATTATGAAGCGAATATTTTATTTACAAATTGTAACGCTTATCAGACAACCCGACTAATGTTCACTTTAAACCGTGTTACTTATATTAAAACCAGGTCGTGTTAATTGTATTCAATTTGAGTATTTTGTAATTGGGAAAATTCTACTATTTTGTTTTGTGACAACACTTCAAACATAAATACTAATATTAAACCTTTGGTTTATTATACACGCACCTGTAATTTTTTTTCAATTTTAAAAATTATGTTTGAGATTTTTTCAATTGTCCTATTTAACCTTGAAAATAAATAATTTAACACTTTGTCACTACAAAAAAAATATTATTTGGTTTAAAAAATTAAAAAATTAATTTGTAAAGCAAACAAAATAATATGATATTTTTCTAAAGGTTTCATTGTGTAGAATTTTCAGAATTTATCTTCAATGGCAAGATGTTTTAGGGCATTAAATTAGGCACTTTGTAGGTCTCTTTTGCAAATTGTTGTTTTAGCGAATTTATAAAATCAAGTTGAGTTATATTTGATATAAAGTAGTATCTATTCGAATGAACGTGTTTCCATGGTAACCGATAAAAGGCTACGTCACGTGGAGACGCCAACGTAAAGTTATACGTCATTGCTATTTAACGTCCCTTTAGGGAAATATACTAAAATATACTTCAATATATTTCACGTAACAATATTATTTAAAAAATGGTCAATCAAATAAAACTATTATGAACTATAGATTAAAAAAAAATAATGCTTAAAAATACATCCAAGCCAATGTATATTAAAAAAAACATTAAGTCAATTATTAAAAAAAAATCTTTTAAAGAAACTCTATATAATTGTGTAGACAACCTTTAGGTACAACTACGCACTCTCTGAATTAAGTGACGTGGTTTTAGTCTAAATTTAGAGTGATTACTTATACCCAGATAATAAACCAAAAATACACGGGTTAATAAATAAAATGAGTAGATTTTGAGGTGTTGTGTATTTTAATAAGTAGCCATTTCAAATCAAGACTATAATCTGTTTCATTATTAATTTATGTACTTATATTTTATATTCAAATTAAGCAATGAATGGGTTAAGCAGATTGTATTCGAATGTTTATTTACAAAGTAGAAGGAGAGAGATAATCTCTCGGGTTGTCTGGGGGGTGGTTAGAGGGTGGAAGGCTGCGTACGTTTCGATTTTCCTGAAAAGTACGCAATTTTTCAGGCCTCCTCTCGAGAAGATTCCAGTAGCCTATTAATAATGTAAAAGCCGACGCTATTTTCTCCCGAAAACAATCAGTTCGGGCTTATTTTTAGATATTAGCTACGGTCCCTTGACGCTACGTCACCAAACACTACGTCACTACGGTAATGCTACGTCACATCGTAAATGACGTCATAACAAGGTGAACCAGTACGACATTGCTTCGGACAAAAATACACTTTCCGACCAAATTACCAATAGATCATTTCACCAACGAAAATAGCATATTGTATTAGTATCGACTATAAAATATTCGCTTCATAATGTGATTGCATGGAGGGGGACGTCTATCGGTCAATTTCCAATTTGCTTATGCATGGCGGAAATCGAAAACGGTCTCGAAAAATTGATTGGTATGAGAAGAGAATTTCCTGATAACTGTGGTGATGGTCTTTCTTTATCATTACTAGTGTTGGTTTATCGAGTTTACTGTGTCAGCCAAACAGTTTTCTACGCGTAGCATTGACACACATCTTGTGCAAGGTGAACATAGTAAATATACACCACCACTGTTACTATTTCATACACTCTATCCAGGAAAATTATACTTTAAAATATCCTCAATAAGCTCATCTTTAATATTTAGGCGGCCAAGGACTACAAAAAATACTTAATAACTCTTCTTTAAAAAAAAATACACAAAAAATACTGTTTATGAAATATTTTACTGTTGCTTACACCACGAAAGAAGTACTAACCAAAATGGTTTGTACAAATTATTTGTTACAATTAAAGAATATAATCATATCAATCTGATTTTTTTCGGGTGTAATTACTATTTTATTATACCAATATACAGGGTGGAATTGAAATAACTGAGAATATTTTAAGGGGTGGTAGGGTATCAAAAAATATATGAGGGGAAAAAATATATTCAATATACAATTTTTTTTATTATATTAATTAAATAAAATATATTTTTAATAAATAGTGCTTTTGGAATCGAGTTTGGGCCACCGTCTTGGAATAAGCTGTTTCTCTGAAGTATTCAGTAGTGACTGTTACGTGTATATTGTATCTGTAACGTTATTAATATTATTAATTATTTTTTAATATTAATTGATAAAAAAATAAATAAAAATCGATTATTCTTACGATACCCCACCACCCCCTAAAATATTCTCAGGTATTTCAAGTTCACCCTGTATAAATAAATTAGACATTTACTCATCCTTCAAATTATGTAGTTAAAAAAATGTATTAAACTCTTCCATGTATTAAAAATTAGACTTGAGCAATTTTATTCTTATTTGTTTTTTTGTTGAATTAAAATTATTACTTTATAAATATTTTAATTTAATACAAATATTTTAATAGAATAGACAAACTAAATCTAGTAAATAAAAACTCTAATATATGTATGTAAAAACTACGACTCATCAATCAGTTGAGGATAATTAAATTAATATCGTATTTTAAATGAATAAATTATCTACGTATATATATATATATATATATATATATATATATATATATATATATATATATATATGTATATATATATACATTTTATATGAGAAATTGTATGACACGTGCCAGACCGAAAGTTGAACTTTTTCACTGATTTTAGAACTCAGACAAGCTTTTCATTTATTTAATTTTATTGATAGGCGAGTTCTTACTTTCGTCTGGAAAGTAAAAAGAGACACGTGAAACACATTACATTACATTACTTTATCCACATTGCGTGTGTACAAAGTATTATCAAATATATTATATCGACATCTGTTGGCGATAAATATCAAGATATATTTTTTATGGTGAAATAATAATGATTTTATACGAGCATAGGTATTTAATATTGTAAATTGATGAAAAATTAATTTTACTAATTATAATATTGCTCTTAAAATACTGGTGGATGTTATATAATACACATATTTGGTATGGTTTAGACTAGAGAATGTATTGTCTTCTCGTTACTATAATGGAGGCTTCAGAGGCTTTACCATTAATATGGGTGTGTGTGTATACACAGATGTGATGATAGTAGTAAACTGTAACTGTAGTAGTTTAGAATGCAGGCGATTATATCATTGGTTAACAACATTTTTTTAATACCCAAATACTTTGATTTCTTAAAAATACGTATTATGCCAAACATCAATATAAAGTGTGTTGTTATCATCAAAATTAAAAATTAAAAAAAAAATTTTTTGATAACTAATAATAACAAGTTTTATTGGGGAACATACAATCGAAACCAAAATCGAGCTATGAAAATTTTACCTTGTTATGTAATAAAATAAGAAAATAGTAAACTATTTAAATAATATCTTTATATAATATTTTTAACCTTCAATATGATATATAAATCCATGGTCTACTTTCATTATAATGTAATTTTTATATCAATATGATAAAATATCAAGCTTTCCTTTAATAATAAATTGATATACATATAGTCGCAATTTATAAAATAACATTGGGATTTTGCATTGTAAAAACAGCATCTTTGAAATAAACACTATTATTCTGATTAATAAAATTTAATAATAAAAGTAGAAGTACAACTACGTGTACAAAAGAATGTAGAAAATAAATACTAGAGATGAAATAATCATTCTTGAGGTTCTTTGATGTAAAGACAACTTTTTCATTTCCATATGTCATTGGGTGTTAAAAACTATTGTTATTCTAATTTTTTATTGAGGAAAGGTTTTGATTAGGCGATAAGTAAAAGATTTATATAATCTGTACAGCCAAGCTCAGTTTCTAAGATATAGTCATCATGTTAATCCAAAATTAATCACTAAGACTACTAAATACTTATAAATGGTTGTTTATCCCTGAGAGGTATCGTCACGGACAGTAGCCAACTAAACTACAACACAAGTTGTACACATTAACGGTAAAGTACTTTTTTCTTATAGCGTTCATTTGACCTGAGCTGATGTCAATTTAGACCAATTTTCAAGTATCATGTCAACACAAAAATAATGAATATATAACAATGAATAACTTAACTATAACAATGAATAACTTAACTCGTCTAGATTGTTGTCACAGTGATTTATTTACTTTTCACAAAAGGTTCACTTAATATCCATTGAATTAACAAGACTGAGTATAATAATTACTACTGTCGCTTAGCCAATCAATTAATGAGTAAGCAATTTTAATCCGTGATAAATGTTACAAAAAACGTCTTTAATGAAACGGTTCACATTTTTTCTGTCGACTAACAGTTATTTGGAAACATTATTACGTCTTGACGTTGGCAAACCCTATGAAAAAAATAGACAAGAACAAAGGTTTTCTAGACTTGACAAAATCCAGCAGACAGACGTATTTGGATAATTGGAATTGTCTGAACAATTTTCATTATTTGTAGTTGAAGTCTTGTAAATAAGATTTCATTGTAATGTGGCCATTGCTTAATCGAAATTCTTTCACCAAATGAAACAATACATTTTCTTCAAACTTGGGTATTTTTATACAACGATTAAAAAATATTTTTGAATTATTATTCAACTCGTTTCTGTAATACTCGAAGCTTATTTCCTCACCGTGGTTAAATATTCTAGTAATTTATTATAAAAAAACCTCACATTTCCTTATAAAATATCATTATTTATAATGATTAGAAATATAACATCTTTGAATTGAGTATTCCAATATGTTTTGTCAAATTTATTTAAATACTACTTGGAATCTGTTAGTGTGAAAAATAATTACAAAACACATTGTTAAGCTTATCAACTAACATGATAAGGAATATTTTTGAGCATTTGTAGTTTTTATTATTTTATGAATAGGTTTATAAATAACCTATTTATTTTTTGATTTTATAAAAAATACATATATATTTTGCTTGCTTATTGAATATGAAATTGAAAAAGAAGGGATAAATTAAATGGATAATTATTCGTTTTTCTGATGAACTAAGTAGTAAAAAATCCATATGAAATAAAATTAGTAATGATTTATGGAAATAAAAAAATAATATATCGATAAGCAAATTTTTGATTTAAAAATAAAATAAAAAAGTTTATATATTTATTTATCTCTGAGAAAAAAAATCTTTTTGTGAATTTTCCAATAAATTTTATTTCATTACCCATACCAAGACGATATCAAACATATCGATACGAGGGCAATTTTGCGAAATTCCGATGAAATTAATTTAGATTATTTACTCTCATAGTTTAATGTCATTTAATTGCAATAATAATTATAAATGAGGCCTACAGTTTCAGAGAATTAGTAATGTGTGACGAAGGCAAGCCAAGTCCTTGACGGAGTTCCTCTCACTATGAACACCGAGCAAATCTTGGGAAACACCACAAACACGTGCCTTTGTTTTAAATTAATACAAATTGTAACATTTGAATTATTGCCTTCTGTCACTAGCAATAATAATTATTAATTCTTAGAAATTTATGATCTTTGAGGCGACATAAACTGTGTGTCCGAAATGCATAATAAGATGACCAACTTTTTTCGGCTTAAAGTCTTGATTTTCATTTAAAATTAAAACAGAAATATATTGATTTGCAATATAAAAAGGAAAACAATCATCTAAAAGTTGGTCACATTAATAATTTGTCTAATAGACATTTTTTGTTTATTGTGAAAGAAAATAGCATCTCAAAAATATAGTGATTTCATGTCACTTTCACTACAAAAAACTCTTATATTATCTCACAATCTCTGTATCAAATATATAATCATATTTGTAAGAGTATAAAAAAACATTCATTGTATGTAAATTTAATCCTGTTTACTTGAAAATAATATCCGCATTTATATTTCATCAAAATTCATACCCAATAAATAAAGTCAATAGTACAAATTTTATTATATCCAATTTATACAAATAGATTCATCAATGGAATTTAGTGGTTTGAATAAACTTATAAGTATTATATTGATAAATCGTGCAAATGGGATTATTTAATTAAATTGTTCAGGGACAGTTAGAATTGCATAAAATAAATGAATAATCACGTACAGTTAGAAGTGCTTATTCCGAGCCGCAAATCTCAAGAATTGCACATTTTTCATCATAAGAGGCGGCAAAAATTATTACAAGGCTTCGACAATTTCTCAACAACACAACCAGGAATGGAATCATCATCAACCCACCACAGATCATTACTTATAAGGTAAACTAATACTACCTAAATATAATTATTTGTGCAATGATGATTAAATATTATGGAACTGCAATACATGTGGGAGCAAGTCTCTGTAGGTAAGTTCACCATTATTTATGGACTATATTGTTATATGTTATTCGTGATTCATAGTGATTTATTATTATTTATTAAAGGATTTTAATTAGTTATCATTATAGGTCTGAAAATACACATGTATTTAATTGAACTTCATTTTTTTATTACAGGTCAAAGAACTTCGCAAATTAATAAACATTACGATATACGATACTAACATCATAATATACTCACATGGGTTATTAATTTTTTCCCATAATTTTTATTATTTAATACTATCTCTCATATAAAATAAAAATTCTCATGTTATTTAAAGGTAAAAAGATACTCTAGTATAATAATTTAAAGGTAAAAGTATACCTACGTCTAATTCATAAGATCTTTTGTATTATCAAAAAATGTAAAATTCAAATTTATTAAAGAAATTGTAATGTTATCAAAGACGACGTAAGACCATTTTTTAATGGTTTTTATCGATTATTATTATTATCCAATGTTGATATCTAGTTATACATTAATATCGTAAAAAATCGGCTCAAACTTATTTAAAAATTACCTTATTATTAAAAAAATCGACTGTTTTGTTTGTAATGTAAGTATTAAAGTGAAAAATAATTTTAGTGGTCGTCTTTGATTCTAGGCAACTCATATTATATTATATGCTCACTCAACATTAATATTAACCGAAGAATCTCTAAAATGTATTCATGTCTGTGGAAAGGTGATGATTAATTAAATATTCATTTGTCAAAATTATAATTAGGTTACCATAATATATACGTAATTCAAGATAAGGTAGGGTATCTAAAAAAAATATTATTATTTTTATTTTTAATGAAAAATTAAAAAGCCTAAGTAAGCAGCAAGAAAACATCACTGGGATATTAATTAAAATATTTACACGTATATTCTCAGTATAAAATATGCTGTTATTGGTTAAAGGTTTATTAGATGTTGTATTTCAATATTGACTGTGTGTCATCATAGTTTTAGTTAACTTACTACTCTATTCCATCGACAATAGTTGAATCGAAATAGAAAATGGTGAGCCAACAGAGTTTGTTTCGAAATACGATCTTGACTCACTCAAATATTAAAATTACTCTTCACCATGCAGTTACATTAGCGTTAGTGCACTATTAATCTTAATTAATATTGATTATTTCTTTCTGTGTATGCACAATTCAAAAGAATATGTTTTACTATGTGGAAAAAATATTGCGTAGGTATATAATTTAACAACCCTTAAAAACATGATATTCGGGTAAATGGATTCCCGACATGGTATTTATAGGACCATTCCACTATAAAGCCTTTCATATTTAATTGTTATGCAAGAGGGCCACTTACAATCTAATAAAAAAAGGTTATTTCTATGGCTACAATGCTTTGGTAGTCTTCTTTGTAACCCGAGGCAATCAATTTTAATCGAATTAATTAGAACTCAAATACGATGCGACCATTCAACTTCTCTGTATACATATAACACTTAATTTCAGAGTAAACGGAAAACAAATCACACAAAAATTTGTAATAAAATTTATAAGCCTCCTTTATAACATCTTTTTAAAATTAATTAGTGTATTTTATTGGTAATATTTATAAAAAATACATTTAGGGAACCATGCTTAGGTGTATAAAATAAACAAGTCTAACTATCAATCAGTAAAAATATTTTAATAGAAGGTAGAGTACGTCTCAAAGAATTTAAAAATAAATCTATTATGAAAACTGTTTCAACTTAAGTCACAACCATATTTATTTAGACTATTTAGATTATGATTATTTATGACGCTGAATTAAAAATGCCTCGGGAAACCCAAGTATTTATATTTCTATTTTAATATGTTTGCTTTAACTTAGCTCTATTTAAAAACCATTCTGTCCTTTTTGTAGGTTTATATAAATATTTTTACTTTTTACTAACATGAGAAATAAGATTTGTCTTAGTATTAAATAGTGCCAATAATGGTTTATAAGAGTAATTCTTAATTTATTTATAATTTGTAAAATTAAAATGAATAAAAATGTGATGTCTCTTGTGAAATGACTTTTATTGGGAAATATACCATCATCGTGATTTAAATGTAAATCAAAATTGTTTAATTAGATAATATGTACATCCTTCATAATGATTGAATCGATAACTGTAAGAATTTCATTAACGAATTTGTGTTTGAAATAATGCAGCACATTATGACATACTTTATTTGATTAATCCTTTGTTGTTAACGTAATGAGAGAATTTTGGTAACTGGGACGTCAAAAGCAAATGAGCAATGTACCTCCAAAATTAATAACCCCATACTCCAAAAGCCATAAACTCCATAAAGTACTTATAACATATGAATCGTTTATTTGTTTTAGATTGAGTTTTACGGCCAAACCTAGATGTCCCATTTAATATCATTAAAATTTCGGTACACTTTTACGACATGTTTAATATTTTTGACATTGTAGTAGTCGGGATTCTAAGGATGCTCAGACCAGATCTTCTCCTTGCAACAGATGATCGAGAAAAGTATGAGTGTTAATAAAAGTCTATACTGCGCTTTTGTAGACTTAGAAAAGGCGTATGACAGAGTGGATAGATCCCTTTTGTGGCAGGTGCTTAGTGAATACGGAGTCAGAGGCAAATTACTACAGGCAATTCAAGCCCTGTACGTAGATTCTCAAGCACAAGTGAGAGTGAGCGATAAAGTGAGCGGCAGTTTTCCTGTGCGAATGGGAGTTAGACAGGGATGTGTAATGTCACCCTGTCTTTTCAACATTTTCTTTGATAAGTGTATGAGGGCAGTCTGCGAGGGTGTGAAAGGAGTAAAAATAGGAGGAGCGAATGTAAAAATATTAATGTACGCGGATGATGCAGTTCTCATAGCAGAGAGTGCCGAAGAGCTCCAAAAAACTCTAGACCGGCTATATGAGAGTACCTCGGCTATGAGTCTAGCAGTGAATGCAAGTAAGACGAAAGCAGTTGTTTTTGAAAGGGAATGTACAAGTATTGAAATGGATTTTAAGATTAATGGAGAAACGATCGAGTGTGTGAAGGATTTTGTGTATCTGGGGAGAGCCTTTTCAAGGGATGGTAGTATCGATTGCGAAATCGAGAGAAGAGTGTGTGCAGGAAGAAGAGTGTTGGGGGGGACAAAATTTCTGGCGAGGAGTGACTTTCTGTCAAAGAAGGCGAAACTCACGATTCGCCGGGCAGTGTTGGCCCCAACAATGCTGTATGGATCGGAATCATGGGTATGTCAGGCGAAGCATGAGAGCAGAATCAACGCGGTTGACATGGATTACTTACGCAGCATGTGTGGAAAGACCAGATATGATAGAGTGAGAAATGAAGAAGTGAGGAATGAATGTGGAGTAAAGGAATCCATGTTACAACTTCAGGAGAAGAACCTTCTGCGATGGTTTGGACATGTCGAGAGAATGAGTGATGAAAGACTGACTAAGGTGATTTATGTGGGCGAGATTAGCGGAAAGAGAGGAAAAGGAAGACCGAAGAAGACGTGGATGGATGTGGTTGGTGCTGCTCTTAAGAAGAAAGCAGTTAGGAGCACCAAGAATAAAAGAAGATGTATGACTAGAATAATGAATCTAGAGGAAGCAAGGGAGATATGCAAGGACAGGAGTGAATGGAGAAAGATCGTAAATTTATAAATCTGAGTGCAGCAACAGACCGGGCCAACCCCGAAAGGGAGTAGTGCGTCACGATATATATATATATATAAGATTCTAAGTCGCAAATAGTAATTTGGAGGTTTGTAGAGAATACCGCAACTTTGATGCGATGAAGATCTATAAAGTTCCTTTTATGTTAGAATTGGAGACTCTAAAAACCCAAAAAATACGTGCCTTAGTAAAAGACTCTGAAAGCTCATTTCTAATATACTAATATATTTTTCAACATTGAGATGAATAGTCAAGTTAAATCAATTTTGTATGAGTAATTTAATTGTGTGTTAGTTATAATTAAGGGAGAATAGAAGGCACTATAAAGAAGTAATGTAAATAATTATTTATTTATTTTCAACAATTCTCCTTCATTTTTCTTTTAGATCGGACCCTGGCGCCTGGTTTCGTAGTTATATTAAGTCATGAACTTATTCATTACATCAACAGGAATCTAAAATTATTCAGAAATAGTTAAAAAAAAGTTTATCAAATAATTATCCCCAAAAATTGAATCCCCAAATGTGCAAAATATTAATAAAAAATATAAAATTATTTATCTTTTCGAAACCAATATTGAAGTCAAATAAATTATGGAATAAAGGGTTAAGCGGGATTGAAAAATGAATGTGGTGTTTACGAATTCCAGACAGAAGAAATGTTGGCCTTTTTTGCAGGCGCTCAAACAGGAGGATTTCAACTTTAACGGTTGTGTTTTTTGTCATATATGTGTGCTGGATGGGTTTCCGAAAAGGTTCCTAAATAATTATCGGTTAGGATTTTGATTGGCGACCACAAAAGTGTTTCGAATCAAACACGTAGAAGGGATTGGCCCTTTAATAGTAGGTTACAAGTAACAAAGTGCTCTTCAAACGAATACCGTCTATTCTTTTATACTGACCGCTTTATGTATAAATAATAAAAAAAAACATGAGACAATACAATATCGGTTTTGATCCCAACAAGACTGACTAAATACATTTTTGGGATAATATTATTACAAATATAATTGACGCCATACAATTCTGCACTACAAAGTTAAAAAGTATTCTACTAATTATATTCATCTCTCTCTTAGCCTAATAGGATTAATAAAAAAAATTAACCACAGAGTTTTGTATGCATATCAATTAATATGTATGTATGCAAATTTAGATTGTTTGTATGTAAACCAAACATCTATGTATAGAAATATATTTTATAATATTGATAATAAAAATTCGTTAACTCATTTAACAACATTAATCATATAATATATGTATGTTCTTAATAATATAATAAACTATATCTAACTCAATTAATTAAAATTTCCTTAAACCTCAATTGTTGAAGTTTTATTTATTTATTTCTAATAATGAAAATAAAAACAATTTGGTTTATTAAATATTGGTATTACAAATTAAACAGAAAAAGGGGAGATAGAGGCATTTCTATGTTATATTAATAATTTTAATTTAACGATATATTAAAAAAATGTTATATTTAATATAGATTTTGGACAGATAAAGAAACTTAACTAAACTTCAATTAAGCAATCATACAACTTGGATGAAATTCTTCATAAATTCATAAAATTAATGATGGATACATACATTTTATTTTTATTCATTAGTGTATTTTATTGATATTATTTAAAAAAAAATACATATAGGAGACCATGCTTAGGTGTACAAAATATACAAGGTTTACTTTCAATCAGAAAAAATATTTTATTTAAAGAGAAGGTAGAGTAGGTCTCAAAAAATTTAAAAATACATGTATCATTAAAAATGTTTCAACTTCGGTCACAACCATATTTATTTAGACTATTATTGTGCTGAATTAAAAATGCCTCGAGAAACCGAATTTTACATACAAAGTGTAGCGATAGTGTGACGGCGTGTAATATTTATTGTCAATTAAATGAACGAATTTATTGATTTTTGTGAATTGATGATGTCACCAAAAGATCAATATGTATGTATAGACAATGGGAATTACAAATAAATAAAAAAAAAACATAAATCTAAATGAATTTACACAATGTAACAGGTTTATTGTGATCTAATTATCAATTTATATATTAAATACCGCGGCGACATCTACAGTTGAGTCGCGTGGTTACTAGAAGAGAAATCGTGTAATTTAATTTAATTTATTCCATTTTCGTTATATCACACACACACGGTTATATCAGTTAAAAAATGAGCACAAATTGTATTGTTTACATATAATGAATATTTAACTTTTCAATTCGAATCTCCCTATGATTTTGAAATTTTACATTCTCGATTTCTGTTCTCCATTAATACAGCACGTTCACTTTTTCACCGTTGTTGATTTTTTTTTTAGCAATCGGCTTGGGAACTATTTTCAGGTTATGCGAGGAAGGCTTCTCTTCTGTTCTCTTCTTGGTCATACAAACCAGCAGTCAAGCCTTACCGGTTTGGCTGCCTAGCCGATGTAAAACATTACCTCTATAAGCGACAACGATGTGAACCAGAAATATTCAACCATTTGGAATATTTAATAATTAAAGAGCTTAATAAAATATTGTTTAGAATACAAATACTGTAAAAAATATTCATATATAGATCAAATCAAAATATTGATTAATTAGTGTTATTAATCCCGATCGATCGTCTCTATTAGGTTACTCTGATTTCCTGAATTAAAGAGAATAGTATACTGAGGTGATTAGGAAGTCCGCTAGAGCCACTCTGTCGGTTATTTATGTAATAGCTAAATTCAAAATATATTCAATAAAAAAGGATAAAAATTATATTATTTAAAATTCATGATAATTTTAAATGTATTCAAATGGCTGGTAGACTTCCCTGAATCAAAGTATTTACTACTTGATTAATTCAGTCTAACATGTAAATGACTACACCCACGTGTAAAAATAATATAAATGAAAATAAGATAGTAGAATACATTCATAATTATTTTAAAGAAATCAGTCATACCTATAAAATATAATAAAAAATACAGCCACTGTTTGTTGTACCATAAAACATAATAATACAGCTACATTTACCAAAATTTGGATAGTTTTGTTTCTTTATAATTGCCGATGGTTGAATTTGTGGTCTATTGTAATTTAAATACGGTGTTTTTTGTTAATATTTACAAGCAAAAGAAGCCTTAAATAGTAACTTTATTGTATTTTTATTACAAAATGCGCTTATAAGAAATAATTATAATGTTACGTTATTTAAAAGACATAGGCTGATATTTAATGGATGTGTATATAATATAAAATAAAAATTGATGGTTCGTAAGTGCTCTATTGAATATTGATAACTACTGCAAATCTTGTTTGATTTTTTCGTACACCAATAATAATTTAAACTTTTTTGTCATAATATTAAAAAAGTATTGATTTTTTATATTATTTTTTATATAATAATTGGTTAATAGTTGAAATGGTTGTATAGTGAATATTGGTGTAATGGTAATGTGATGGTGCAGGTAGAGTTAACTGTCTCGCAGCTGATGCGGTTGCTCACCTTGCCGGAGGCCTCACCTTTATGACGTCATCATCACCACATTATATACCATCAATAGAGAGGACACACTAATTAAATCATTATCATTGATCGAGGATCATACGAGTCTATGAAATGGGATATGAAGACCCTTCTTAGCGAGACTTTTGCCGTATCTTACAAATATAATATTATAATGATAATCTTGAGACAGAAAAGAGTAAGAAAAATTACAGAAGAATATATTTATATTTAATATATATCATATTATTTAAACAATATGTCTACCACATGTTTCTTATAAGACTAGGACCACAACGAAATAGTTAAATACATTGAAAAAAAAATGATCTTGAAAGGTAAGGATTTTTACTATTATGTGTATTAGAAACAATATTTATTAAATAATTAAATTACACATAATTTTAACAACTTACTGCTTGCAGGATTTGAAACCTTCACCAGCAAGCGGTTTTATTTATTGTATTAAAACTCGTGAAACAAACGTAGACATACTTTTTATTTTATCTGAAAATGATTGATGTTTTATCCTTACTTATTTTTAAAATTTTTAATAAATAATGCTTTTAAATTTTAATTGATAATTGATTGTTTTTTAATGATATATATTTATCGAATCACCCAATTAGTTTTGATAATAACTGTTTTTATGAGAACTGAAATGGGAGCGTTGTACAGTAATTTTTTTCATACCTTGAAAGTGAAAGGGAATTTACAATAATTAAATGCATCGACCGTCTACTATCAATTTCCATAAATTTATTTTATCATAAGAATAATTAATCTATTATGTTTTTGATATTATAGTCTAAAACAATAAGTATAACTTGAGTCGAAGTACTTAAAATGCTATATTTCCTAAGGCTATTGAAGTTTCCATTTGGTAATCGGTTTGTGTTTAAGACAAAGAAGGGTTCATTTCCATCACCGACATAATTCTAAAACCGCAAACTAAAACTAGCGTCATATTTATAAATATAATAAAAATATGATAAGCACAGGGCTGAAGTACTAGTTTAGTTTCATTAGATCGTGTCACGGAATGTGGCGTGCGACACATTGCTTATTTAATATGATCAATGCACGTTATATTTGTAGTTTACTCCTGTGCACTCACTTGTCTTTCAATATTATCATGCTGATCGATTTTACCAAATTATTCGAAAACTCTAAACAAAGGATTGATTGATTGCTGTGGTCTACAAAAGCCCTACTTTGCCGGGCTTCACCATCTAAATTTCAATGTTTCTCAAATCGATTTTGTCTTCATACATTACCAGAATATTAATTTAATTCACACATTAAATTTGATTTTGCCTGGGGGAAACGCGAAGATTATTGTAATGGTATTAAGCTGTCTAGTATAAATTGAAATTTGCGGTTAAGAATATAAAAATGACACACATATGAAGAAAATGCCGTTTGTGTTCAGCCAGCTCCACTTTCCACTGTGCCGTAATAGCAAGAGAAAGAAAGACGCACATACAGCTAGACAGACAACCACTAGCTCAATAACCCTTCTGTGACTAAATAATTATAAGATATATAAGAACATAAATTATGGCTCGATAAACTACAAACTTAAGAACAACTATCGTTTTTTTTAATTGGGTTAAAATTTCACAAAACATCAACGACTATAAAGCAACAAAGAATATATGCTTTTTGAATTTAATTATTTAAATAATCTCCAGTCTACTTGAATTATAGAAAAATAGTATTTTCGTAGAGTACAATATGTTTTTTTTAAATGTGTACTTTATGCTTTTGTCAGGATTTGCACAAAATTGTTTTTTAATTGGATTGAAACAGCAATAACTATAAAGCAAAAAAAAGTATTATGCTTTCTGAATTGGATTAATTGAAGAATTCTTACACTACTTGTAGTATAGAAAACTAATATTTTTGTAGAATACAATATTTTTTTTAAATGTGTACTTTACGCTTTTGTTAGGATTTGCACAAAATTGTGAAGATTAAGATAGATTTTGTATTTTCTATTTATGAATAATCATTGCATTTAAATTATTGATCCCGTTGATTACTTGATGGAATTCCACTTTATTTAG
The DNA here is from genome assembly GCA_022606485.1 of Agraylea sexmaculata. Lineage (NCBI taxonomy): Eukaryota > Metazoa > Arthropoda > Insecta > Trichoptera > Hydroptilidae > Agraylea > Agraylea sexmaculata. The sequence goes on from JAGTTH010000370.1 coordinate 16,032, forward strand.
TGGAACATAGTATAAATAATATAGTGGAAATTACAAACTTATTTCTTTAAATAATCATTGCATTATGGAGAAATGATATACATAATCAAACATAGAATTTATTTATTATAAATACGCCTTATTTTTAGAATTGAGCAAATAACATAAAAATAATGCTAAACAAAAAGAACAACATTGCTAGAAAAAAATCCAAACCAAACTATGTATGTACGTATTTTTAAAAATGTCTTCGCTCTGATGAAATATAATAATGAAAATAGTTCTGGTTGATATATTCTGAAATTTTTATTCATATCGAAAATTGTGATTTATTTTAAAATAATAAATATAATATTTTAGTGCGTTTAGGGTTAATGATGTAGCAGTGTTCTTATTTTGAAAGTAGCGGTTTTTGTGTTCTTCTAGTACTGGAAGAGCGCATTCCGCCATAATACTGTGACATTATGCTCCTAATATTTTGAATAATACACTACGTATTCTTGAGTACTGGGTATAGGAGATTTAAACTTTAACTCTTTGTCACTCAGAATATCATAATATTCATGCAATTCTATCTGGGGATTTGATTATAAATGCTATTTTTTAATATCAACTATACAGTGACGCGTGGAGGACTTATGTCATGACTACAAATATATTTAAGTAATGTAAAACTTAAAAAATGTGCAAGTAATTGAAAATGATCGCTTTTGATGCCATCTTCATTCATTCATGACTTTAATATATCAAATTATTTTAAGTCTGATATTAAAAGATTCCTTATAAAGTGCATCTATTAATTATATGAAACCTCAAACATTTGAATAGTTTCACACACTCCAACAATCCATTCGGAGGAATTAACTGCTGATTCGTGAATGAAAAGTACGACTCGTTATTACAACAGTATATTAGTCTAGCCAGACATGTAAATTTTATTAATTTACTTTCGTGAAGCTGACTGGAAACGACAATAAAATAAGCTAAAAATATCCAGACTCACGATTATATGATAAAAATAATAAATACGTTGTATTTGAATTTTCATTTACGACGTACAATTATTTTCTCTATTTCTAATTATCGAACTGGAATTAAATTGGAAATGTTATGAGATATGAATAAGCTAGTCGTTGTTTTATTTATATTATAAGGTGTAGAATAAAAAATGTTCTTCAATTGAATAAGTTATTAAAAAATATTTAGTATTTTTTAGCTGGTAGCGCACAAGATTTTTTTATATAAAGAGGGTGGACAAAATGTATATGTTTTTAATATTAATTTAAAATATTAATACTGCTTTTGGAATCGAGTTTAGCCCCCCATCTTAGAATTATCTATTAATAGAAGTAGTAGTGACTGTCCATTGTGTATTTTATCTGTTAAATGCTTTTTAAATATTTGCAATACCCTACCTCCCTCTAAAAGTCCACCTTGTATATATTTTATTATTTATTCTTTATTCTTAAAGATAATGGTTATAGGTAGTGGATATTGGTCATAATTTACCTATTGAATCTATGACTAGTTAAATTATAATCAGATGGCTAGGATTTATATCTCAATATGTATCTCTAAGTAATCCCTAACAGTTCTGGTTATAAGATGTTCTTTATATTATTATTTTCTTCATCCGATAATAGATAATAAATCCGCTAACCAATCTGTTAACGTATACGATTTTTCCGAGGCAATTTTCCAAATGACCACTTCTTTAATATATGAAAAAATATCTAGTATTGGAAGAGACAGTTATACGGAAAAATCCTGTCCCATTTGGTAATCGGTATGACTCAATAAGCAACACTGGATCTGAACCACCACTTCTTGGCCCCTTTTCCACTTGAATCTTTTCACGGTCGACCCTTCTTTAGCAACATTTCTTAGACTCTTTTGATCGAGTCATACATATAAGTTTATTCATATAATATAATACCAGTTTTACCTTCGTTATGCCGTGCCTTCGCGAAGCAAATCATAAATATAGCTTCGTAAAGTTCAAACATGTAATAAAATTGGCCATTACAAATATTTTTTAACCAAAATATGTTAAATGTTTAGGTATTGTTATAAATAAATATATATTTTATTTTGATGATCCGTAACTTGAAGAGCATAATAGGGTCATTCATTTTCGTAGTGTTTTCAATCCTTAGTACTAGATTGATGATGATAAAAAGTTGTAAAAAGTTTCAATTATTCGGATTACCAGTCGGTTTGGCATTGTAATGGCGCAGTAAATTATATATATACATACAACTGAATAACATTTTTATTATACAATTTCTTTTTAAATATAATTTGCGTACAATGTTTTGATACATTATGATTAGATGTTACAATATTAAGTTTATAGATTTAGTCTTTTACTTATTTTAATACGGAGTACAATCAATTAATATTTAAAATAATAAATAAGTCATAACATAATTTATGGGAAATTTTTTATTATATTAAATAATTTAGAGGGATGATGTTATGCAATGTTAAATTTTCATTCCACAAGTATTGGTAGTATTAGATAAATTATTTTTTATATAAATGATTAATTCGAATTTTACATGATCTCATTTCGTTTAACGGTTTACCGATTCTTAAACCATGGATACTAAATAACTGTTTTATTTTACTATTAGGGGATGGGTTCACATTCAAGGCCTTGTGGCGGCTGTCTGGCCTTGAGGGCGACCACCACAACCCCCGACTCTTATTTAACCAACCACCTACAACCACCCCCACAACACTCCTTGACTATTAATTTTTAACATAATCATACAATCGTTCCTTTACATGTACGTTTTGACAATATTTATTATAAATTTATTGATTGAGATGTCATGAAAGCTCTTTACTCGAATATTAAGGATCGATCTCATAGTTTACCAAGAGTCATAACCTTTAATTACGGTCGCTCAATTGTTAAGGGATAAGGAATGTTTTGAAGTATGTAAATTAAACCGTCTTATAATTAATATGATGATGATAAAAGCAATCTTATAATTTATATAAAATTATTTATATATTAGTACACAAATATTTACAACCTATATATAATTAGGGGTTGATATTAATATATCTAAATACACGAACAGCAGAATTTAATTTTTATAATAAGGTTGATTTCGGCGGTTTCGTTAAAAATGTGGCAAAGTAAATTACCGCAAACGGCAGTGATTGGTGATATCAAATCATAGTCCTTTGAAAATTTTCTCGCCTTTTAACACGTCTAAGTTTAATGTTTGTTCTACATATATAAGAAACAATGAGTAGGTGAAGAAAAAAAAATCATTTGAATTACCACGAATGATGGTGATTGTAATCGCTTGGTGGGATCAAAAATATGTCAGACATTTACTCTTCAAAATTTAATTTTATTATATGTGATTCATTTACCGCGTAACATGTTATTTAAGAAGCAAACTTCAAACTTCAATCAAAATTTGATATTCATATTCAGATTTGACTTATAAATTTATATAATAGATATTATAAAGGGGTGGTCTATTACTTAATACAACAAAGAAGTGTAATATATCCTCGTTTGTAATACAATATATGTAATAGGGAACGTGTGGGAACAAAGAGGCCATGTCATCGCCTCTCTCTAGGCCGACTCTTAACATGTATATTTGCCATATTTTCCAAAATTCAATCTGTAGATAAAACGTGCGCCAGTATATTTTATTTTTTATCCGTTCTCATTCTACTTCCATTTGGTGTTTTTCTCCTTGTTCTAACTATGTCTGTCTCCATAGCTAACTGAGGATGTGTCGTATTTTGGTCGCGTACTTTTCGCAAAACAGACTTTGGAACATTAAAGTGCTACGTCACATTCTGCTAACTTCACACGGAAATATACAAGTTACTTTAAAAATATAACACTTGTCAATATTGTTCACTTATTTTTTAAATATCTGAAAATATTTTATTGCACAGAAAAATGTCAAGGTTATGTAGACTTGCTTCAGTTACACGTTTAAGGTTGGCATACTTTAGTATGTATGCAATTATATAACATCAAATATCGATAAATTAATTAAATGGTAGAAAATGTAAAAATCAAAAATTTATTTATTATTAATAGTATAATAAATAAATAAATTAAAATGAAAAAAATCTATTTAGTTACAACCCACTATTTATAAAATAATTTAAAAACGCAGGCTTTACATTTTATTTCAATTATATACCGACAGGATTAAAAATTCCGAAAATAATTTATAAGCTAATTATCCCAACTCAATTTATAATTTATTAAAAACAAACTATTTATCTCTGCAGAAATTATTAGTTAAATATGTTTCTTTGTTGTCCTCCTCATTAGATATATTTTATGGAGGTTTATGTGGGTAGGGTCATTATAATAATATGTAAACCATCCAAAAATCCGTATTTAGCTGTAGAGTAGCTAATAAATATTTAATAAGTAAAGAATCATAATCAATAAACCAGATATTATGTAATCAGTGTCTGATCGCGTCCATGAATGAAATATTGGCGCTGAAAATATGTAAGCTCGTCAGATGACTGAAGGATCTTGTGCTTTTATTGGTATGGGGGTGATTCCCCAACCCCATATATATTTCCCAGTACACGTGGTAGACTTTCCCACCCCTCAGTGTTCACCCACAAACTACCCCGACAGCCTCCCTACTATACTACGACGCACGGAAACCCCCATTCACCCTTTTACAATAAATAGTGTTTCGCCGTAAATTATCACGTTATAGTGTTATATGATATAAATCAGATTCGACTGGCGATACCTTCCCCTTTCCTCTTTTTCATTCTTTCCTCGTAATGCTTTTAACGGAAAACACACCATGAAATGAAGGATTCCACTTTGAAGCTCTAATCGAATCTCATTCGACACAAAATAAGATAAATATCTTAGAGCAACATTGTGTATCCACTCCCTTCTTATATATTATTTAATGGGTAATCAACGGTTCACTAGATCAATGCTACAATAAATCTTAGTAATCAAATATAGTATCATTCTCAGAAAACACTCGAAAATATTACGAGAATATTTGCAGTACAATATTCAATAAACAAATGCTCTTTTTTAAGGCATTAAAAAAACAATTATTCATAACATGTAAAAATACGTACCAAAGTAACTGTGTGCCTAAAGAAAAAAATAACGGAGAAATATACTTAACCTATCTAAGGAGTGTCCCAGTGTCCAAAGGGAATAGGAGTAGTTGATAATATTTTATAAAAGCATTTCTTGTTATATTTGAATAAACAAATAAAATAAATATCGGATATTTTTTGACCAACAATGCGCCTCTTTTACAAGCCTTTAATTAAATTATATGACGACAATGTGATTTAAAGGTGCTAATTTATTTATGACGAACATTTTCCGATTAATTATGTCTGATTTGCCATAATGCACAAAGCTGTTAAGGATCGGTAATTTTAACAACAAATGATTGTCTCATTTGGCAAAATCCCAGTGCAAACTATCTGTGTCCATTGTGTTTGTATTTAATCTCGTTATATGTATTGAATACTCGGTATTGTTCTACCAGATTAACTAAATATCTCATGGCTTCACTGAATTATCAAATCTATTAATCAACAATTTTAAAAACACCTGGATGATTTGTGAATGTTCGGGTTGATAACAAGTGAAAAGTATCAAAAAAGTAAATAATGAAGTGAGTGCTTACGTTTGGACAGGTGAGCCTTTTACTACTGAATAAATGATAACTGACATCAAACAGGGATACACACTTATATTCAAAGTGTTTGGTAAAAGAAACTAAAATATGATAATGTGTACTAATTTTTATTTATATTTTTTTTCCTCGATCGAATGAATGAATAATTGACAAAGGATGAGTAATATGGATGATGTTATAAGGGAAATATTTGTCCGGTAGCCCTGATGGTGTATGGAAGCTGACCCAGTTTATTGAGGTAGCTATTAATCTCTTGCCGCCCTCGAGGGGGATGTAAAGCCACCCTATCATCCCACCCATACTCACCCACCCCCTCATCATTCACTAAAACGTTTATACACTTTTTTACTACTGATACACTGCTTTGTGAGCTCTGTCTCAAATTATAACTCACCTTACTCTCCCACTTTTATCGGACAGGTATCTACCGTTGTGTAAAAAAACTCCTACTTTTTATCGAAAACCTTCGGATGAACAAAGAAAGCAGTTTATAAGGCCATATTGGGAGGTTGACATATTATGCTGGATTTACCATTCAAACATTACGTTATAATATCACAAATATACCGAAAGTTTTTTTCAAAATCAATTATGAAAAAAATATTGTTTATAATACTTTCACCCATACATTTGCATAGAGGTATTAAGATGCTAGATTAGTTATTTTTAAAGAATAGGATTTCATTTTATTTTGTTATTGAATTAATAAAAGGAATTGTCCGTAATCCATAAATAGGTTGATTCTAAAAATAGGGATTCTATAGTCAATGTATAAATTTCTCCTTTATTATATAGACTCTTACATAAATGTGATTAATTCAATTGTATAACGTCGAGTTATAATCTTATTGGTTGATAATTGATATTTGGAAAATATTTATGATCCTATTTGGAAGAGGCTCATTTTTATTGCGTCGACAAGATCAGCAATATGTCTTGGAGAATATTTTCAGGATCTTGTGTTGCGACACAAAGAGACGGAGCAGATTTGGGTGGTGAAAAAAAAGACACTGTTAGGCTTCAACTGAAGGATAAATCCTTCAACAATTCCAACGGAAGGGGCTAAGAAATATGGGATAGTCAAAAGGGAAACCAATCTATACTGGACTAACGCACAATTTATGGCCACACCATACATAACCATACTACAAAACCATCAAGGTTAATGTCTAATTCTTATACAATGCCCTTGTCAACATTATTAAAGGTGATTTTTCATCGGGACTTAATTCTCAATGTACTCATATATAAATAATTTATTTTATCCGAGGCAATTGATATCGTAAATAGGATTTATTACAAATACATTGTCATTTGCTTGGTGGAATTTAATTTTACTAAAAAAATTAATGATAACTGACGAGGCCAAGACTTATTTCAACGCTTTATACTCTGAAACAATAAATAATTTTATCAAATCAGTCGATTTTTTTTAAACAAATAAAATATTTTGTTCAATCTGGGGTTTGAGGGTAACTTTAACAAAATCCTAATTGATCACCTGGATAATAGTTTACTCTGATTTTCTTGATTGAAAAATGTATACTGATATAGTCGAAAATAACCCTCTGTAAATAAAAAATGCAAAATGCATACAAATGAAAATAAATAATAAAAAATAGGTATCTAGAAAACATCTAAAAATAGGTTTTCAACATAGTTAAATGAGCTTTGTGAGTGAATTGCTATTTCAGCTTAAGTATATGATACCATATTTTCAGTAAAAATATCTACTTAATACGACAAACAATAACCCATGACCTTTATTCTCATATAAATAGAATAAGAATATTCTATGAGAATAAAATCTCAAAGGTCCTTTATAATATTTTATCTGTTATAATATTTTATTTACCTCAGTAAAATTCACCACAAGTGTGCAGGTAGTATAAAAAATATTTTTTTGAATGCAAAATAATATTTAAGTCTTAAATGATAATTTAAACGGTAAAGTGTTGCAAGCATTAGAGGCATATTTTTACACAAGCTAACACTTCTCTTAGCAGAATTGCATAAGGTGGTTTGTATATGACTCTCTCATAACATTTGAATAAAAGTGAGTAATAAAACGCTATCGCCAGTTTCCTTTATTAAAAGGTGAATCTAGCTGCTGGGGTTGGTTAGGGCGTCGTCACCCCCCGAGGAGTCTCCGGTCACACCCACCCCCAAAACTCCCATCCCTCACCGCCTGCATCGTGATAAATCTCCATTTGCAAAAATTTCGGTCCGGTATAATCTTTCTGAGTGAACGAAACAATTTGGCGTCAGACTCGAGTCGATTTCAAGTGTCAAAATTCCCCATTGGCTGAAAGTGAAAGCGGAATTTCCTCCCCACACTACTTTTCGAATTATTATTCAATTTGTAAAATAGAAGAAAAATATTCGAAAGAATATACAAAAATCCACATTCCGATTCACGTTCATAACTGTACAATAAAAAAACGTTTATATTTTTTTTATATCGGAACAAATATTTAAATTATATTATACAACGCATACCGTTTAATATTCGAAGGTTTTATTTATTAAAGGTTTTATATATAGATTTTAATATTTTATTTTAAATTAAAAGGTGGCAAACTAGAACTAGGCTTCTCTTTTTTTATAAATATTCATACATGGAATTTTTTAACAATCTCATCCAAATTATTGCAGTTACAAAAAGCTACCAAAAAGATAGAATTGCTTGAATTAATGTCTCACATTCAATTTATGCTACAAGAAACCAGTTTTTTATATAATAAGCATTTACCAGCGCAATAACTCAGGAGATAAGAAGCGTGGCTACAAGTACTGTGGTTATGGGTTCAAATCCCACCCAAGTCAAGAATGTTTAAAATTGATTTGATCGGTTATTACGACTGAGAGATAATTAATAAAATCCCGATCGATCGATCGTCTTGGTCCAGGTTTACTCTGATTTCCTCGATTGTAAGGTAAATACTGCTTATTTAGTCGGTGACCTGTGTAACTAGTAATAGTTAAGATCACCGACAGACAATTAACACGTCGTTGTGTCTAAAAAACCCTCTCTTAAATAAAAGCTCCTCCATGTACGTTAATTAAATTTTATTAACGATGTACAATTTTAGATGGCCATTAATATAAGTATAGACACAGTATATTTAAAATGATATTACAGGGTATTGAGTTATCTTGACGTGCATGTATTTTATGTGTTATGCTGAAAAGCTATTAGCACTATATTAATCTCTGTGTATAGCTGGCTTATTTTACACATAAATATATGAGTTATACAGTGGTTGTTAGTTAGGTTGACTGGCTTGTTATAAAATGAGCATGTCTCCATCTTTTTAGTTCCCGTTGGCTATTGAAAATTATTATAGTGTAGTTGAGCGATAAATCTGAGACGAGGACGTTTCCAGTTGACTTTGCACGCCATCGCATCGCCCCTTAACCAACCTAAATTATTTACCACCACAATTTGCATCTGCACATCTATGAACTCTTCACTGGGACTATTATATTCCTTAACAAATACTAATGACACTCTTCATCAACATTTCGATAGATTTTTATTATATACTATACGAGCCGGGTTCATAATCAGTATGGATATTACAAAGAACGACCCATTTTTTAAAATACTAACTACAAAAATAGAGGAGACTAGGGATTATTTGAAGATAGTGTGTTGATTAAAGGTTTTTTTTTAATACAAGGAATTCTGTTAAACTTGATACTTGATACCTACTCATATTGATATATCCCTATAAGTGATAATGATGATGTGATATTATTTTTGACGCATATAATTTATTGAAATAATGTTGATGGGATCAATAAAGCCAGTTTTTGGCTTAAGAGTGTAGCAATATTACTAACCAGGGCCTTTCTTGACATAACTCGATTCTAAACATAAATATTTTTCACAAATATGTGAAACTCTTTGTTTCATGAAAACAATACAATTCTGAAACACAGGGGACTACCAACTACCGGATTAGCGAAAATTTCCAGATTATCGAACTATTAAGTATTAAAAAGGAATATTAAACAATTAAAGGACGGAAAAACTCATTTTTTATGACTTAATATTAATAATAAATATTTTTTCAATATTGCTGATGGCACGGAGAGGGAAAGGGTTTATGCTCTGCCAGGCGCGTCTTATATCGAGACAAGATTTATTTTTTTGTAAAAGAATGTCGAAATAAAAGAAATGAAATAATTATCAAGATATATTAATATTGCCTCACAAACGTGCAATAAAATAAAAGTATACACACATATAAAATGTAGTATTACTACGGAAATATATATTTCTAATATTTTAATTTGAAGTAAACCTCAATAACATCCTTTGTATTTTAAGGGATGTTATTTAAACAATCCGTTGAGAATCTAAGCTTATGTTTATTCAAGTGTATTATGTTGGTTGATTTCAGGACCAACATTAGTCTTAGTTTAAAGCACATGTTATTATTTAATTTTTGATGATTTTTAGCCAGGGAAGAATATGCTTATATTATTGCTTAAAAATTATTTATTATATATAAAAATATATTTTGTATGAAATCGCTCTATTTTAGGTTTGGAATGATATATATTTATTATGGTCAAATGCACAAAACAATCCAATTTAATTTGACTTGTGCTCAAAACATCATACATCCTCAGTGAATGTGTGATATGACTGACGTTTAACGGGCGTGCAATAAAATTCAACGAGCAAAAGTGAAATGCGAGTGGGCTTTGAGCAAATTGTTATATAAAATAATATATTGTATAACTATTTTTACAGTGTGCCATAAATGCAGAAGTAGTTTGTTGAAAACAATTTTTCATTTTTCGTGGTACGCGATTCTATGGACCGTTCAGCAAGCCACGCTGACCTATTCAAATCCTACACTATTTAGACCGATACTTCAATTATTTTATAATATTTCAATTCATTGATTTTTTATATAATTAGAAATAATTCATTTTATTTATATTTTCACATCCTATACTTAACAACTTTAAGCACTTTTATACACTCTTTATCAATTATAATGTTTCATATCACATACCTATGATACCTTCTATTTTTTTAAATATTGATAACAATATAAATGGTGTGCTTTATTTGAAATATGTATTAATATTATACTAAGGCTTGTAAAAAATCCATAACGAGCCACCATTTGAAATAGATTTAATTTTGAATCGAAATGCTCTTACAATGCGAATGCAAAATGGCTCTAAAAATATATTTTATAATCAATGACTATGATAAAATCAACAATTAGCTATCTAGGGGCATATTCAATTTATTTTATAATAACTTTAAAAAAATTAGGAATGAAATATGAATATATGAATATCAGTTACAAATTATGTATTAGTTTTATTTTTTGCATATATACATATATTTATAATTTAATTTTTTTTTTTTTTTTTTAATTTATATATAGTATTAATATTAGTAATAAATAAAAATGATTTGATCGGCTATTACGACTGGGAATATTATTAATAAAATCCTGATCGATCGTCTTGGTGCAGGCTTACTCTGATTTCCTGGATTGTAAAGTAAATACTGAGGCGATTATGAAGTATACGACCTGTTTAAGTAATGATAGTTAAGATCACCAGACCAGTATAGTCAATGAATGAATTAAGACGTTGTTGTGTATAAAAAACCAAAATATGTATAAAAAAAACTTCCTCTGGGTGTAATTAAAAAATTTAATAATTGCGATTAGGTACTACCAAAAAGGTATGTATGTATGTATGCTCTATATGTATAAGCTGTTAATGTTTTATTATATTCGATTTTTCACTAGTATTCGTTATAAAAATATAATCAGTTAAGATTGTTTACAGCTAATACAAAGTGTAATTTTGTATTTTAAAATCATCATTAGGTTACCAATAGGTGTAATATCTTGAACATGTCCTATTAAATATGCTGGACTGTTACAATATAAAACAGTTCAAGCATGTTAAAAATGAATCGTCAGTATTAAATATTATTGATAATATGTACCAGAGTTGGTTCAATTAAGGTCCTGTTTGATATGGAAGTGTTGGTTGGTGTTAAAGAGATGATGATAGTGATGATGGCAGCGCATAAAGGAGCCTTCCTATAATATTTATAGCTTCACTTCGGTCCTACTCGTCTATACTTCTACTATACAGTCCTTCACTTCTTCACTCTTTCTCTATCCTGTTTCTCCTGCATATTCTCATCTGCTTCTCTCCAGGAAAATAAACTCCGATCGCAGTGATTGCACATCGCTCCAACCTTGTTTGTATTTAAATCTTACAACCACTTTATTTTTACATTCATTCAATAATCATTACATTTTAAATGAAACAATAAAACAAGGTCTATATATTTGTATAAGTACTTAGCTAATTGTACTTGATGAAAAAAACTAATTAGTTATAATGAGTTACTAAGCTGAACATCTAAATTTGATCAGCAATGTATATATCTCATAATTCTTAACATATAAACATAAACGAAATATAAATTGTATTTTAGTATTTATTTATTAAATGAAGCTAAAAGCTTATTATTCGCTCATAAATATACACCATTTATTTGTAAAAACAATGCATTGGTACTTAAAAGTTTTAACGACATGACATTTTTTATTTGTAAAAATATTGTTATTTTGTAATCGCATCGAGTGGAAGTTGAAAAGAATGTTTATATTATAAAATAAATAAAAGAGGAAATCTCCATTAGAGATTTAAAGAGAAATATATTATTTTATATTTAATCGTCTCATAGTAAATATAAAATAAAAATTATTAAAACAAGTATCATAGGATAATATCCCATATTTAAGTAGGAAAAACAAAAATTACAAATTAATTCCAGAGATTAAAAATACAATAATTAATACTGCTTTAATTTTAATTTTAAATATATATATATATTTAAAAAAATAAATAATATATTTATTAGGTATGGTGATTGGTGGGTGGGCATCAGTATCAATTAATATTAGGTTTAGTATGCCAATAGATGCAAGTATTAAATACTGAGAGTGCATTTAAAGAAAGGCACAGACAGACAAGGCATTGTTTCATTCGAGATTGAAACAAAGCCTTCAGATAATATCCCAACAGACACCATCTTTGTTTAGAATATCGATGAACTACATGTATAGCAATCAATATAATGAATAATTGCACGTAAAGCGGACGTCATTGTGCCTTCAATCGATTAATTAGTGTATTTGCAGAGAAATGCCGGCACATTTAAGTGATACGCAGAATGGGGGGTGTATAAAAAGTGTGAGTGTGTCGTGGTATTTGATGGCATGGGTTGCCAATTGGAAGACCACCATAGTTGTTGTTCTCCTTTAAAGGGACAAGGTAATGTTATCTAATGACATGGTACCCATGCCGACAACACTGCCACTCCTACTCCTTTCTCATCATTATCATTATTTCTCACTAAGGTTTAATCTGGTCACATTGACCTCTTCATGTCTTTCCTGTCAAGCTTATTCATAGGACCGAATCAATTGAATGACCTAACAGACAAACTATTGTACATGTTACAAGTATATCTACAAGATGGACTATAAATGTACTAAAATCAAGGACTACTTTATTTCGGATTTGTATGTAAAGGAATGAAATTAAGTTGCAACTTTGTTTTATACCTCGACGCCTTCCATATTCATGGAATTCCCTTATAAGGGATTGGCCAGACCACTATGGCCTTTACGGTAGAATATAGTAGAGGTGGTTTCCCAGCCTACCCCACAGCAATGAGTCTTTAAGATCTAACAAGTGAAACCAGTGGACACAGTTTTTGTAGACGCCGTGGATCGAACCCAAGGGTCTCACTCACGAATTCGTCACACGAACCACTGGGCCATAAGGCGGCTCTGAACCATACTATAGAAATAGTTAATAAATATTTAATTTAAAATGGTGGTTGTTCTAATATTTTTGCTATACACACCTAAAGTACGAAAAAATTCATTATGAATTACTACATATAAAAGGTCATAGTGTATGTATGTATGTATACGTTTTACTGTTTGGTTGTATTGTGAGCTCTCTTATAATTTTCCAATAAGAGAGTGATTTGGTTCGTACTTTACGTTATATCCCCTTAAAATATTCATACCTATTAAAAGTCCACCATATGTATACTTTTAGTAAACTAATGTAAAGTGCTGATGGTTTAATATTATAAATATGTCTTTTTAAAAATAATATTATATATGTACATATTAGAGAGGCAGTGAAACTGTGAAAATGTGGGTTAAAGGTTACTTTTACTGGCAAAATATTTAACTATTTAAAATAATTTATTTGTTTCACATAAAGTATAATTTTTTTGATGTGTCATTGTCACGTTTTTTCATATGGAATAGACTGTTTGTTGTTTATTATATTTGTAGAAGAAATGTCAGACTTTTCTCGATAATATAGACATTCTCAGAAGCATATAATTTTATAATATTTTTCAATAGGCGTGCTTTGACAAATCATAATATTCTCTGCAAATAGAAGAAGCACGTCATATGTTTAATGATTTTATTTTATAATAAAATTATCATTTTTAAGGCATATAATAATATTATGTTTTACTATTTTATCTTAATATGTTTCTACTTTACGCGTCTCAAAGGAAATGAATTGAATATTTTTATATTGTGCGGGAAATGTAGGTTATCATGAGTAACGGTATAGGTTCAAAATAAAATAAATACCGTTTGGCTTTATTTGAAGGAATAAATTAATACTATAAATTTTTTATATTATAATAATTTAATTTTGTGATATATTCATATGTATGTTTTAATTATCTGATAAATGTTTTATTTGAAAGTTGTATTATGCCGACAGGAAGTTAGTAAGGAACGACGCGGTGGTCTAAAACCGCAAAACTTGCCCATTGTAAAAAAATAATAATAAAAAAGAAACTAAATTTGATATCCCACATTATCAATTAGGTGCCTTCAAAGGAAGTGCCGAATTCACCGTTATTATAATTTATTTAAAAATGCGATATTGTCTTGATAATGTTTAGACGATGTATTAGGCCTGTGTTTATTTCGAATACAATTGAATCTCGATTTCCTGTCGCGTTGGATAAAATGTTTCATGATCATAAAATGATGGACACGTGACACTAAATAAAAGTTCTCTCACACAAAGAAATCGGTGGGAAAGAAAAAAGGGAAAATGACTCTGTATCTGTAAGAGTCTGTAATTGCTTCAGTTATAGTCGCTGCGGATTCTTCGACCGACTTTCTAAACTCGTTGCAACGGCTTCTATGAGAATTCTTCACTACCGGGAATTGATTTTATAAATTCATTAATTCGATTTGCAAACCTACGAAGTTTTAACTTTAATCCATGAATTTTATCAAGCATGCAAACTCACCCAATATATAAAATTATACGAACTAGTAACTCGTACCTTCTAGAATAGATGTTAGTTTTATATAATATACATATATTTCGCATAAATGCATCTAGCGTATACCTATTAAAAGTATAATATTAAATTATTAAAATATAGAAAGACTACGAAAATTCATTCAAAAGATCATATATTGTACATACAATATACAAATATAAAATTTAGTAATAATCTTCAAGTTTGATCAAGTTATAATTAAGGTGGAATGTGCTTTAGTTACTTATTAATTTGTGAATTCATTATAAAGAAATAAAATGTGCATATAAAATTTCTGTTTTTTTTTCAGAGTTCAATATTTTTTACGTGTTTCTCATTGTCCATTAGACTAGATTAAAATAAAACATACCTTATGAAGTAAAATAAATGTCAAAATATTGAATTCACTATATATTAGGACAAGGATTAAAAGTAATCAAGCCTTCTACTACAAATACTTATAAATACTAATAACACAAAAAAAATATATCGTCTATTATAAATAGTGAGTATATAAACACATTTTAACCTCTATTTTCTTCATATATAAATGTTTAATATATCAAGTAAAGTGTGATTATTTTGTATATTGGATAGAAATGTTTTGGGTATCATATCACGTTTAGAGGCGAGGAAAAGTCGGTCAGTATGGCATAAAAATTTATGACCACAAACTGATGGACTTTGCCTATTGAGTAATGGCATGTCTTTGCCTTTGAGTAAGTGTCTTCGTTAGATTTATATTATTTCATATGAGCTGGTCCTTGCCAATTAATAATAAAATATTCCTTATGATATTATTTCTCATATATCACCGAGCCATATTTTTTATTAAGTTCTTGTTAGTATAGAAATAGGTTTTAATTATTAAGCGTTCGGCTTGTAATAAATTTATATGATAATATTTAAGCTTGATTGATAGTTTATTGCTGTATTCAGTGTGATCGAAGTGTATAAGGTATAAAATCTCTCGCAATATCTAAAGTCTTCTGGAATGGGGTAGACGCCAGGCATCCCTCGATTTGCAAGAGAAGTACCATTTTGACCACCTTCTCAACCTCCCACACACACAACCACCCCTTTGTATAGAATACCCTATGCATTTGGGAATATAAACAACCGGTTTCCCGTGCTAATTCCGAAAGTGCACTGACTTGTTAATGCGCCCATTTTACGCCTTTTTTTCGACCACCGCAAACCGCACCGCAAAACGACCAAATAGGAAATATATGCTTTTGGATACTCTTCTTACGAAAATTAACCCATGTAATTTCTTTAATCATATTACTGAATTTAAATAAATATATATATATATATATATATATATATATATTATTTATTTATTTACGCCATGAGGAGATTTTTTGATACAAAAACGTGTCAATTCATTGTCGGTGATCTTAACTATTTCTTGTTACACAAGTCACCGACAGTATTTACCTTATAATCCAAAAAATCATAGTAAACCTGGATCAAGACGATCGATCGAGATTTTATTAATATTATTCCCAGTCGTAATAGCCGATCAAATCATTTTTATTTATTTTTACTTGACCAAATTTGAACCCATATTATCATAACTTAATTAAAACTGGACTTGAAAAGCGTCAAGTATATTTTAAAACCATATACATATTAAATATGGTGTAAAATTTAAAACAGTAATTATTTTAATTTTATTAAATCCAAACGACAAGTATGGAAAATAATTTAACAAAAATCATCATAATTTTATGTGTTTTTCTAATTATTTTATAACATTACATATTAAAATACTATAAGTTGTAGAGACCCGCTTCTAAGTACTGTATTTATTATTTATACAATTACCTAAATGCATTTTAAACTATTATGTAAATTGTCTATTCAGTTTATTTACGCTAAAAATCAATTGGGTTTCTTATTATTTCCATTTATAATTATTTATTGTCATCTAAAATAAAATAAATAATAAGAGAGTCATCTCCGTGTGAAGAGTTTTGATACTTTGTATTCCGCATTATATTATTGATATTATACAGAAAATTATTTCCTTGGTTTGTTTATTAAATGTTTTTTCTTGTAAAATAATAAAAGGTACACATCTTCACTTTGATTTCTAATTTAAAAGCTTCCAAGATGTTGTTTTTTTCTCAACAGTTTCTCCGTGTTACAGTTTTCAGATAAGGTAGGAATCTAATGCAATTCCACTGATGCATCGTTCTTCACCGACATAATGATATTATATTTGTTGTTTGGAAGGTAGTCTATATGAAAAAGTAATAATATGATATATGAGATACGGAGTTGTCTGATCTGGATTTACACAGTGCATTTGGAAAGCTTTCTTTAGTATCGCGGCGGGTTTTGAACTGACAATAGGATTTTGTCAATCACACTTATCCACTGATTTATGTCTATTTTGTGACCTATAACATAATACTACTTCGACAATAATGCACACACTTTTACGACATACGCGTTATAAGGGGACAATATATGTATTACTAGCCACACATAATAATAAAAGAGACGGAAAAGTTTAAATCAGGGAAGTAAGTCAAAAAAGTATGATATAGTTGAAACATTTTGCAAAAATACTTCTAATTAGAAAACTTTACTATGGCTAGATTGTGGGGTTTACACTAAAACACCACAATCTTTAATTTAATAAGGTGACAATATATTAATAAATTATTTTTAGTAGTGGATGGCCTAGGAAACCACTGTTTTTTTTTTATTTTTGCCAATATAATATAATGCAATAGTTTCCTAAAAACACCACAATGAGTCTTTCAAACCTATTAGCTCATGTTGGTAGAGAAAATGTCAAAATTTAAGCACTTCCAGATTTATTCACTAGCGGCTAGTTTTATTCACGGCAAGCGGTACTTTATAATATTACCAATCACAGCCGTTATGAATGGGTTTTTATTTTTTTTCACATACATTTTACAACTCAATATTACATGTCAAATAAAAATGAAAATTCGCATGTTGTTATGGGTTAAAATATTTATTTACCCTGTACACCTAAATCTAATTCCGTAAAATTCATACTTAATACAGCCATTTCTAGGCGAGTATTTTAAAATCTAACCCCTTTCCTATCTTCAAACAGTTAATGAATCTGTAAGTGTTTTAAAAGTGATTATTATGTTGCAAAATTAAATTAATACAACTCGTTGAAAAGACTGTCAAGGTGAAGTGAAAATGAATCGATCGCCAGGGGTTCGTTTTATTATCATTACGCAGAAGCTGAGAGAATTTTTCCTGAAAAACCTTATCTGTTGTTCATGTTAAGGGTTTCACCTGACCTCTATCATGCTATCTATGTTATTTAAATATCAGACCGCTGGCAAATAACAGGTTTCCTTGTTAGCTTGAAACCTCTTCACAACGGAAAATTTCCAAGAACACTGAGACTGGTTGAAATTTTGCAAAAGGCTTAATTAGATTTCCAGCGTTGCTCTCGAGACACAAATCGCTTAAGTTTTCCTTGCACTTTGCGTGTGAAAATTTCTGTGTTCTTCGAAACAAAAACATCCATGTTTATCATTTTACATCTGTTTAAAAATAAATAATGCACCGGACAGAGTGGCTACTAAGTTTTCTAATGTTAAATATATCTTTATTTTAAAGAATACTATAAAAATCACTGATAAACCCAACTATAAGTTTATAGCAGTATATTTTCTAATCAAGCGTTATTTAATAACTAAAATCAGGAACTGAATCTTACAGAAATAAGATTTACAAGCGCAATTAGTTAGACTTAAATGCAATTAACTATAAATGAAATTCTTAAGCAAGCTGAATTACTTAATGGCTGATTTTTGCTGAAAAATGTTTTGCGTTTACGAAGTGTGTTTTATTTATTTATTTATATACGCGAAGAGGGACTTTTTAAGATAATTTTACAAATTTTGTTTTTATAGATACAAATACTTGTTCATTTATTTTAGTATTTACCTTAAAATCCAGATAAGATAAGATCGGTATATAATTAATATTACTTTCGTTGTAATATATCTTTTATAGAAATTTGAAACCACGACAAACTCTTAGCTGTTACGCTGGTTAAATGATAATAATTTTCATTGATTCCTTGTAAAAAATCAATACTGAGACGGTTATTTAATTTTAAACAGAAAAAATCATTAGATTATACAAAACCACTATTTCTCTCTAAAAAATATATTCGACGAAAAAGTATTAAGTAACCACTAGAAAGCCATCATCGCAATCGATATGAGTTTAACACCGCTCTTATACTGCTATAAAATCAAATAAGATTAAACTTGTTTTGGAGTTGTATAATGGAGGAGAAGATTGTTTTGATATTTTTCATGTTTTGTTATAATGTATGTGTGTGAAGCTTTCAGGTTTTTAATCTGGCTTTGCGCGAACGAATAGTAGTAGACTCGCATATTGCGGTACATCCTTTGTTATAGAGCCTTCCACCGTACATACATTCTGCTCAACGGAGAAAAAGGAAACGGAAGAATACAAAGCATATAATAATAAATTTACTACTTTGTTAAGATACCGTTTACACCCCGCAATATTTATTTTGAATTTCACAAATATAACTAGTACAGCCACCACCACTCAAATACTACTCAGTACTTCAAAATGCACTTCCTAAAATCATATTACCGCGAGGTTATTTATTATCTGATTATCGGTTGTTAACAGTAAACAGTCTCAAATCAAATTAAATAAAAAAATCACTTTCATATAATAATAATCACTTTCTTCAAATAAGTTATTCATCAACATAATTTACAAACACGTATTTTAAGGAACTATTTGTTTTGCACAAACTATAGTTGTTATTAATAATAAATTTATTGTATGATAATTCTTAGTATTTATTATTAGCTTAATAGTTTGTTTGAATAATGCTTATCCAAATAGCCGCAATTTTGTGTTTTGTTTTTATAATATAATAGAATCTTACTCAATTATAAAATTTATAACAAAATAATAAAAAAAAAGATGCATGTGTACAAAATGAAACATTATATAAAATATATCTACATATTTTCAAAAAATACTTCGCTATAAACAAAAGATTTACTATGATTTAAATTTATGTTATTGTTGTTTTTTTTTTAATTTTATTTTACTGACATAATAATTATTATAAATTATTTTTGGAGCCACATTAAAAGTTATATACCATTTTGTACAAACGTATGTTTGTTAATTGATCTACAACTATTAAAAATACCTTTTTGTAATTTATAGTGTGAACTGTATATTATTAATAAGTGAATATTATTAAAATCTATATATAATGAATCGGGTTGGTTTAATGAATAAAATAATTATTTGTAAATGAAATATTTCTTCTGTAAAATTACTCATGGAAAGAGAATATTGAAGCTTATATTCATAGCCTTTGAGCACACTTATTACAAATATTACTTCTTAAATATGATTTAAGGTTTGTATGCTTAGTATGTGAGTTTTAAGAAGACAGGGGTAGTGTATGAATGTAAATCATGAATTGTTGTAAATGTGAGATGTAGTATTTAGTATGTCGAGGGTGGTTGTATTGAGTAGGCGATTTCATTTTCATCCCCGTCAGTTTTACATACGGGGGATGCGTGACACCCACTGTTTAGAACCAGTCGGCATTCTCATCACGAACCCCTAACAGCCTCCATCCCCCGCCAATACTTCTCTACCATAAAATAGATTGTGCCATAAGAAAAAAACATCTCCCCATACCCTTATCAAGATTTAGCCATATTACGAGTACATTTTATCACCGCAGCCCTGAACCACATTTTGTCCGTATTCAATCTGATGGGATTTTGGATCCTGTCACTTACATATGAATCAATAACTCAAAATCAATTATAATAATCTTAAATTCTGTTGAAACTTACATTTACTCTTTCATATTAAAGTCACATTCACATGAAATGAATTATTAATACATTTTTATACCTGTATATGAAGAATATAATTTGAGAGTGCTTTTGAATTTTGTAGTCATCATACATATGTATATTCATAAAATTCATACAGAATAGGTTAAATGGTAGATTAATAATTTATTTAGCCCCCTAAGGGGCTTTTTCAGGTTTTTTTTTTGCAAATTTGGCTTTTAGACACAACTAGGTGTGGATGGACTTCATTGTCTGTCGGTTATTTTAACTATTACTTATTAATTACACAGGTCACCGACAGAGCGGCTCTGCCAAACTTAATATTCGCCTCAGTATTTACCTAACAATCCGGGAAATCAGAGTAAACCTGGATCAAGACGATTAATTGGGATTTTAATAATATTATTCCCGATCTCTCAGTCTTAATAACCGATCAAATCAATTTAAAATGTTTCAAATAAAAACATTAAAATATCAACACTCATTAAAATGAAGAGGACGGATAAAAAATTAAATATATTTTTGTACTGAATTTCACGGTTTGTTTATTATTTCTTACGAGCAAATATATTATATTGGTGGCATATATATTAAATTAATTTAAATTAACGTGTTTTTATTATCAGGTGTTGAAATATTAACAGTATTGAAGTGTTTTTGATATGGATCTTGTAGTTGAAGTAGGCGGCTTTATGGTTATTCATACAAGTAAGATAAGGTGACCGCCACATAAAAGGGGCCCCAACCAACAATATAAACGGATTTCCACTTACATTATATTACAAACCTTTTTTATAGAGACTATTTTAACGCAAATAAATAACACTCAGCCCAATTAACAGCCCTACAAAGAATGGCGAACGACTAAGTACTGTGTTATTATATTTAGGGGGGGCCAAACGAATAATGGAAATCCTATGGAAATACACGATTTGACAATTTGTAAGAATATGACGTAGAGAAAAATTTGCTGAATTGAAAATGGGTTTATTCAACTCGATTCAGGACAATAGCCAGACGGAATAATTTTAATTGAGGTTAACCCAGGCAATCTGACCGAAAAAGTATATTTTTCATAGGATTTTTTTAATATCTTATCGATGGCCCTTGATTTTACTTATGTATATGTATGTTCATTTGTTAATGAATTGAAAAAAATATATTTAGAAACAATAATCAATTTAGTCAACCATTAATTCGTATGTAGTTTTCCGTGGTTTCTGTTGTTATATAATAGTTTTTTTTGTAATTTCATGTGTATTTACAAATCCACAAAAGGCAAGAATGTATAAATGTATAAAAAAATTTACATATGTAGAAAAAATATGTTTTTTAGATTTTTTTATTTAGCAGAAAAGAACCTAAAACTTCACTATTATACAGCATTCGTCATTATTAAATGAAAAATAGCCAGTGATATTTTTACTCTCATATAAAACAATAAATTGAAAATAAACAAATAAAAAAATATCAACATTTATATCGTTTACATGATGGAATTTAACTTTATCCTTGAATCCTTTCGACAACCCTTCGCTTGTCATCCAAAATTAAAATTACTGGAGTATATATTTCACATTATCAAACAAATTTACAATAAATGGGTTTTCTTGATAAACATATTTTTTTATATTTGAAATTTAAAGAGTTAACCCAAAATAGCTCAGGGATTAACAAAAAAAATATGACAATATTTTATTCGTTTTTTTTTCTTTTTCTCTTCATTATTTCTTCGCTTCCTTATATAAATAAAAATTGTTAGCGTCTCTTTGCTATTTATTTTTAATAAAATCAATATATTGTAAAAGTAGGCCATCTGTGTACCTGGAATTGGCTAGAGATGGTTTTATCCTCTGGCTTTTACAGGACTGTTGCAATTAGTCAAAAGATACTTTACAGAAAGTTTACTCACCGATGGAATATATAATAAAATCAGAAAAAATTACATCAGTCATTTATTAATTAAATAATATTGGTCATATAACATGAGCACCTGCAGGTCCCATCTGTGTCGGATTACTCGGGATGTACTCACAGGTTACTTTATCAAGGGGTTATAATGGAATGGTCGTATCGGTTACGCAAGTATGTATGTATATTTGGTCAGGCGAGGACATGGACTTTGGTATCGTTATTTTTCACAGAAGCTTTGGTTCTGGGAAAATTCGCCGTCTTTCTAGGTATAGTCGGGTGAATAAAAAATGCGCGGGCTCCGATAGCTGGAACCAGTCGCGCCTCGTCGCCATGGCTACCGGAACAGGATACCACCCCTTCAACCATACGATCCATGGGGTGGGGTATCCAGACCACCCCACACACCCACCCTAGGCCCATACTCTGCAAAGCCTTACGATACACTAATATCACATCACTGTTTACGGCAAGCACTCCTCATTTTACTACTTATCGCACCTAACCTTAAACACGATTACCCTCGACAAATTACATATTAAATTAAAACAATTATATAATGCTTGTGACCTTTTTGAAATATATCAAAAACGCCGACTACCTCTCGGAATTTAATTAACGTTTGATTTATAATCTCACGTCTACCATTTAACAATTACTAAATAACAGAATCTGGAATCATAATATTTATCAAGGAAACTTGATATACGTAGCAAATAGAAAATCTGTATTAAAATTTATCACTGAAAAAACTCTTTTATGGAAGATTTAATAGTATGCATATTTTTTCTACATATTTATAAATTTAACCTTTTTGTAGGGGTTGATCCTCCATAAATTTCCAATATTTTATGTAAGTCCTGAATAAACTATTAAATATACAGCAAAATTGTGTATTTTTGAATTATAAAAAAAGTCACATAACATTTCTATATTTTCAGTCGGCGTTTCTGTATTGTGGATTTATGGGCGAATAGATGAATACTATTTTACTACTCAAAATCTATAAGCAGTCATTGTCTCAGTTATATAACCAGGTTACAAAATTTATTATGTATGGGTTTGGTTGTTGTTTATCTTAAATATTAAATTTTATCTAGATTTGGTGCAAATGGAGTTTCTGGATATCGATTTGGAGACCGTGTTCGTGCATGTGCTAGTATCAAAGTTTGAATGAGTACATCAAAGGAATTTTGCTCGGATCGAGAATGAAGGAGAAATCCAAACGTGAGAACTCACCCCAATTCTACAACCTGGACGGAATTTATCATCCCCTTTATGGAATTGGTACAACCTGCTTTATTAATTTTAAAACAACATGATTCCTGTACAAACACAATCAAGTTTATTGTAACACGTTGTTAAATTACATTTGTCTTTTTATTTTATATATGTACGTCCCGAAGATCTTGTTTTACAAAGACACAACCAAGTGTTAATTAATTGTCTGTCGGTGGTCTTAACTATTACTAGTTATACAGATCACCGACAGAGCGGCTCTGAATGATTTAATAATCGCCTCAGTATTTACCACACAATCCAGGAATTTAGAGTAAGCCTTGATCATGGCAATAGATAAGGATTTTAATAATATTATTCCTGATCTTCTAGTCATTATGACTGAATAAATCTATTTTTTTTACTTGAATGGGATTTGAACCCATATTTGTAGCCACACGTCTTATCCGCTGAGCTTTTATAAGACTGATTTGCTTTATTATTTTTTTACTGTACTAAAATTAATATTATCTAATTGTAAAAGATATTTTTACAAATAGTTGTTTAAATAAAGTATGATAATATTTAATATGTGATTCTAATTTACAGATGTCTTATATGTGTATGATGTGAAATAAATACACACCTTTTAAATCATTACAGATAAACCATATACTAGTAGAAAATGGTATTTATACTGAAATTTTCTTACTTTTTCAATAGTAAAAAGGAACAGATTAATATGTTTATAGAGAAATCTATTGGTGTCCACTTTTATAAACCCATAAATCATAGTTATTCGTTCAACCAGGAAAAATTAATTAAATAATTTGACCCGCAGTCATGTGTAAGCATGATTGAAGTTATTAATGTATAGTGTGAAAAGTTATTTATTCGAGTTGTGTTCTTATAGTTTTAGAGGGCAAACTTGTGCGAGTGGATAAGTCGTAAAAAGGTCATATTACAAAGTGGATTGTGTGTATTGATTTTTCCGCACTTCGCGTGACTTTTCATATCTTGTCACTCGTTTTTTTTATTCATTCTTCAAACTGCTTCAGTCAAAACTGAAATTATTTTCAACCGAGCCCTATCGAAGTTTTCCCCATCACGACAATTCTTCGCCCCAGACAAAGTGTTTTCGTTGAGCGCACAAATCAAATAACAAAGCGAACCGTGAAACTTCGCTACACCTCGGCATTATTATTATCATTTGAAAGCTATGAAAAAAATATTTTTAACTAGTTTTAATACAAGATAAGGTTGGAATTTATAATTTATTTTTATCATGGTCGCGTTGTATGCATCTATACATGTAATTATCATAACAAGCATTTACATTAACTGATTAATTAAATCAACATCCTTGGAAAAATGAATATTTTTTTAAACAATGAATCATTATCAACAAAATTAATTAACCAAAATAAAATATGTTTGAAAGATCATGAAATGTCTATGTAAATAATTGTATGGGATCGGGTAAGATCTGAATATAATAGGTATGGTAAGTTTTATGTGAGAATCAGACCTTTTTATTAATATGTAATGCACATTTTTTATAAAATAAGAGAAAACAGTTCTCTGGAATACCAGAGAACCTACATCTCTTTGTAAAGTTGTATAATTACATAATTCCTTATTCTAAGGCAAATTAGGCACATATTTACATTTACAAAATATAGATTAATAATATACAAAATAAACGAAAATAAAGAAAAATAGAGTATATAAAAGAGTATTCAATTTAATTAAATAGTAGTCCTCTAAGGATAAATTTAAAATCAGTGAGGGTGTTGTGAAAATATCTACTTCAGGTAAGGAGTTATTATAAAAGGATATTGATCGTCTAAAGAATGTATGGGACATATAATTAGTTCTTGCAAAATCTATTTGAAATGGAGCCATAGAACGTGAGGAATTATTATGGTCTATAACTTCTTCAATATACTAATATATATAATAAATGCTACTATTCATTTATTTTTCATTCTTTATTTTTTTCGTGTCATTATAAAAAAATATAAAAGTATTTCATAACTAAATAGCATCCAATAAACAGGGATGTCTGCTGCAAACTTTTCTATAAAAAAATAAATTAATTAATACTTTATAAATTTAAAAAAAATCATATGAATGTTTTTGTGTTACATAAATATATTGTGTAGGTATCTAATTGATTGTTTTCTTATAGCACTTCAAATTAATAATAAAGTGTAGAAGATGAATATGTAATTTTAACAGTGCAAACACAAATATAGAATAATTTATGTATATTTTTAATTTATTAGTATTTTTTCTTAATGCATACTTGACCATTTAAAGTAATATTGAACAAGTGTATGTGGTTGTAGTAAATATAGTGGTATAAATAGAGGTTGGTCTTTGTGCAGTTAGTGAGTACTGATAAGTGAGTATAGAGAGTAATGGGACTAAATTCTGTTAGTCTCTCTGCCTGCCAAGTGACTTTCTTAATTAATCAAACAAATACCACTACCAACCCTAATTGTCAATCCGAAATAAAGTTTCATCACATTATTAATGATTCAAGGTGGTGGTTATTTGGTGAATTAAAAAATAATTGTATGTGAGATGTTTATTGGCTTTTGAAGTGTTGAAGTCGACTTTGTTGAAGAGATGTATCTTCACTCTGAAGGCTTCCATCAACACAAATAGAACCTTGTTCAACAGATTCTCACTTACTTGCTTCCTCGTAAATGTGTCATGTTGATTGCATTTGAAACCACACATATTGTCATTCAAAGGATTATATTCACTACAACTAATTGCTTTAATTAGTCTGCACCCTAAAATATTGAGTTATTGTATTAAATCAACCAAGTTGATTACTTATCAATTTTTACTAATTATTCTTAACTTAATACAGTATCAAAATTTATCCAAAGGAGAGAAGAAAACAAATTATATTTAGCTATAAATATTTGTATGTCTTATTATTCATTACTTTTCTGCAAAGAGCAAAAAGGTTTGGCTTTTATTGATATTATTTATTATTTGAGTATGATAATATTAAAATATATAATATAAAGTATTTTCACACATATTTTTAAATAAGCTTCTGATAAATTAAGTATATTTAACTAAGTTTAACTATAAATAATCATCAATAATAAATGCTTATTTTATTAATAGACTTTATTAAAAAAAACTCACATATCTTCTTTTCTAGGAGAGTTTTATTATTAAATCATAGAGTTAAAATATAATATTGATGTTATACGTACGCATATCATAATTTCAATCATAAAATAAATTAAATGTTAATTTAATATTATGATCCATGTTTACTAACATTAAAGAAAGACTTTTAATCGCTTTCAAATATTTGCAATATTTAAAGAATGTATATTTTTATTTACTAATGTATATTTTATTGTATTATTTTTAACTATTATTTTATATTTATTATTATACAATGTCTTTATTAAATATAATTAGCATACAATGTTTTGATACATTATGATTAGATGTTACAATATTAACTTTATAGACTTAGTCATTTACTTATTTTAATATGGAGTACAATCAATTGATATTTAAAATAATTAATAAGTTATAACATAATTTATGGGGGAAAAATACTAATTTAATAAAAACTCACTATTTTATATTTATGGATGTTAACTATCTTAAATTATTTTCATATTATTCATACCAATCCATGAAATTGTGTGTATGAAAAAAGGCAGTAATGTACATATATAAATAAATATACGATTATTTATTTCTAAAAACGAGACTGAAGGAGAAATAAGACACTTAATGAGTTTGTTGAAATCTGGGAAATTGTAAGTACATCAGTGTAAAGAAATAATTAATTTGAGTTTGTAATATTATCAATGTAAGCAAAGTCTCGTGACAAATAATTATGAACAAAGAAACTGTTGGTACTAATATTGATGTTATTGCAAATAGCTGATATTTAGATAAGACACGTGGGTTGTACTTTATGTCCACGTGTATTATCTTGAAATAGAGATTATTAAAAGTATTTATTATAGTGTATGCAATATTGTAAATGGTATCAGAGCATCAAAGTCCAGGCAGGCGGAACTGACGACCTTTGCTGACCACCGTGTCAATTGACTCACTCACTCCTCATCAAGACCAAGGAATAATACACAAACCTCAATTATATGCCACAGTTTATTACAGCTATTTAACTACTACACTTCTAACAGTTACAAATTGAAATAAATACCTAAACAACGATAATATACATGGAGTTTGGCTTACATAAAAATTATCAAAGTGTACTGACAATACCAAGAATTAAAATATGTTAAAAGAAACGTTAAACACAACATAACATATTTTGGAAATATTACCAATATGTAATAATGTAAATTGTAGGTGATCATTTATATGTTTCCATATAAGGTTGCTCCTATACACGTCCTGTAGGTCGCAGAATTGGTGGAAAAGAGATTACACATGTACACATGTTCGTTCCCAAGTCGTTGCAATCTACTCAAAGGAGAATAGAAGAGGAATACTGTGAATGGAAAATGTGTAATTAATGATGAATTTACAAATTACAACTAACGATTTTAAAAATTAATTGTACAGAATTCTATTATACAGGGTGGACTTGAAATAACTGAGAGTATTTTATCGTAAAAATTATCGAAAAAAATTATTAAACTTTTTTTTAATAATAAGATTAAAAAATAGTTAATAAAATTAATTACGTATAACAGACACAATATACACGTAACGGTCACTACTGAGTACTTCAAATACAGTTGATTCCGAGATGGTGGCCCAAACTTGATTTCAAAAAGCACTATTAATATAATTAATTTTTAATTAATAAAAAAAACAATTATTCTTACGATACCCTACCACCCCTTAAAATATTAAAATAGTTTAAGTCCACCCTCTTTATAAGCTAACGAAAAACTATATAATTTACTCCTGAAAAATACCTTCTTAAACCCTAAGTTCATATTTGAAATAAGGTATTTTATTGATTTGATCAACACCATTATTTTTTATAAATATTTGGTAAATATGTATAAAAACCAATGAAAAACCAAAAATAGTCAAAAGGTCATTAAATAAAAAATACCTTCAAGGAGTGTTTTGAATGAAAAGAAAACTTAATTATTGAGGTTAATAAGATTTCAAGCTCATCATCTAGTTTTAGTATCAAGATGTACATACATATTAAAAAAACAAGAATTAGTAATGTTAATATATTATTATATTTTTGATATTTCACTGTCGAGTCTATGGAATAAATAATAGCTTTCCGTAGTATTTTTCATAGTAAGGTAGTAAAAACAGGTGAGGCAAAGTTACGTTACGTCAATCAAAGTGACTGGTCATTGCTCTTCTCCACAGGAAACGGTATTACTGCATACAACTTCAAGAAAAAATATATATTTTAATTAACCATTGCATTGTTTCCACTGTTGTTAACTTTATATATATTTTCTTCACATTCAAATTTCCATTAAATTTTGAATTTGTAAGAAATAAAATTCAATACTTTTTGTATGCTTTAAATCTAATTAATTAATACAAAAATTAAGATTAATTTTAAAATATTTCATTGATTTATAACATACCAATATCAACAGTAGTTACTTCACTATTTCATTGTGGGCTGAGCTAAATATTATTAGAGGATTTATAAACCGGACTATACATTTATACTATTTGTTTTTCATATTTGTAGAGCGAATTGATTTTTTTGGTGTATTCAAACTAGACACACATGGCTGTGATTAGTGTGATTGGTAACTTAGGTAGCATTGACATTTTCTCTATAAAAATAAGAAAAAGTATAAACTACATCTTGTATTAAAATGTCACCATGTATATTTTTGCAAATATCTATTCATAGCTAATAAAAACTTTTTAATTCATGCATATTAAATATAAATAAAATAATAGTTAATTGAAATTTTCAGTAGGTTAAAAATTTAAAAGCTATATATATATATATATATATATATATATATATATATATATATATATATATATATATATATATATGTGTGTGTGTGTGTGTGTGTGTGTGTGTGTATATAATTTAAAAAATAGGATTCGATTTCGAAAGGTCACCAAAAGAAACAAGCCATACTGTAATACACTTCCATTTTGCATATTATCAAAATTACATTAGATTAGGTTGGTTGTACATTGTTGTAATGCAGAAACTTAAAGCTAACTTGCACGCTGTAAGGAGTTATTATAATTAGTAGGTCTTGCCAGGAACAAAGCCCGTTTCAGTGTATAATTTAGAAATAAATGTAATGGTTTTTAGACGTTGTTGAGAAGAGTTACTTGAGCCGATTAATATTCAACGGGTATTCTTATTTTTGCATCGTATAACCTCCGCATACAAATCGCATCATACTCTAAGTGGACTCTCATCTCAACAATAACTATACATTTTCCCTGGACTTCTTGATGAGATATATCAAGAGCTAATTAAGTACAAAAAAAGTAGAAAACTAAATCATTGATCGTATGAATTATATTTTGCGCAGACAGTAAACCCATTAAGAGTTCATGTCTCTGGAGGCTCATAAACTAGATTAGATTGCTTAAAATATGATTGCTATTCGATTTGATCTGTTAGCAATATTATTAATGCAGTATAAGAGAGAACAGAGTAGAACGACTGAGTTTATTCCTGCAATTTTTACTAGAAACCTTGGAGAGCAGCCAAAACGTTACACATTGCTTTTTTCTGTACAACAAATCTCATCTAAAACAGAATGCCCAATAAAACTAGTGTGAATAACTAATATTTATTATCTCTATAATTGATACGATTGAATAGCAGAAACCATAAAATTTATATCAGTGTTTGAATTCCATTTATTAATGTCACTAATAATATTAATACTATTAATAATCATTTTATAAACCTTTTTATTTATTTATTTATATACGCCTCGAGGGTCCATTAGGACGGTTTTACATTTATTTTTTTGTATGTGATCTTTACTATTACTATTTAAATAAGTCACCGACAGAGTGGCTCTGCCTGAATTATTAATCGCCTCAGTATTTACCTTACAATCCAGGAAATCAGAATAAATCTGAATCAAGACGATCGATTGGTATTTTAATAATATTATTCCCGATCTGTCAGTCATAATAACTTGACTGTGTATTTGTAACCACTTACCTTATTATGAAAAAAAATTAGTTAAAAGTAAATAAGCGATTAGCAAAAAAATCTTGCAGTGAATTTTAAAAAGCGCAATTATAGGATTTGACCAATTAAATGATTAAATAATTTCAAATTTATTTGTCTATTAGGTATTTAAATAATTATGATAATTTAATCACGGTGTATCTTTAAGCAAAATTTAATCTGAATCGGTTTATTTTTAATATCCTAAAAATTGAGCTCGTGTTAAATACATATATTAATAGTCCCATAAAGCTTATTTTCTGATTGATTATCGGTTTTTTATTACGGTATAAATAGCCAAGATAGTATAAGTATGTTTTAAGCTCAAAGAGAAACACGCGAACCAAATTTCGGCTCATTAGTGTTTCCCTTTTTTGGGTCACCGAGTGACTTCGTGTACTGGCCCAAATGTCTATTTGAATAATAATTAATTTATACTATTTTACTATTAAACACTACTTTCGTAATGGAATGTTATTGTTCAACCCAAAGCTTTGACATAAATAAAACTGCTTCATGCTCGATTTTCAACACGGTTAGACTAATAGACATATTTTTTAAACATAACGAATTATGATTAATTTTGTTTTGTGTTTTAAATATAGTTCAATTCACTTATTTTGTTGATGCCTGGGTGGAATTCCATAATTAAAGAGATTTATTTGACAATATTTGTATAGGCTACAACGATTTGTGACTCTTTTCCACCAATTCTGCTACATGGCTTATTTAGGAGCGACCTTATATAGTAAAATATAAGTGATTGCGTCCTACACCTTACTTTATTTTAACCGATTTTTTTTATTATTACTATTTTTGTTTTGTCTGTAAAAAAAGCTCTTATGATTGTTTATATGCAAGTTAATAAATAAATATTGTGGAAGTTACAATTATTTTTTCTTTAACAATTATTTAAGCCATTAGCGCTTTCCAATATCATTGAATGTCTTTTAAGCATATTTTTTATTAATATTTCAATTTATTTTTATTATGTATAAGTTTTTACAATGATTGATAGAAAAATACATCTTTGGAAATAGACTTAGATGAACAGAGTATATAAATATTTTTACCTATAACTAACATGAGAATGTTTTATTTAAATTTGACATGAATAATACTATTTAATTATAGAAAGAATGGGGAAAAACCCACATACAAATGTGAATATATTTTTTATTTGTTAATCTTTTAAAATAAATACATTTCAATGTGGAACTATAAGTTTATCTCTTAAAAAACTGTTGAATAATTATTACATATTATAAGTTTGTATATTTTTATTTAATTGTAAGTAGCATTTGTTTTGAGTAAAAATTGTTGGATTTTTTTCAATTATTAAAATCAAAATTATAAATGTATTTCATATAAATATTATTTAATTTTGATTTCTATGTGCAATAAAGACTGACACGTGCCGTCTTTGTGTCGTCAGCTAACACGTGCTTTGGGCGCTCTTGTTTAATATTTAAAATTACTATTGATTAAAACTATATTTATTAGTCATGAATATATTTTCATTAATTTATAATACAATGTTACTCAAATATAATAACAATAATACTAATTACAATTAATATTTATTATTTGATTCATACTTGATTACTTTGAAATATAATTGTATGTTCTGTTGTAAATATTAATTGAATTGTTGGTTTGTAGAAAATGACCCCATTAAATAAAGTTTTCAAATTAGCCGCACCGATGCCATCTGTTGTTGGAGCTCAGTCGAAAATTAAATAATATTGTTTTAAAATTAAAGCTAAATTTTAGTACCCGTTAGGATAATTCATTTAAACATATCATTTAATTTGTCAAGCTGCAAATAGCGGGTAAAATAATACATTTTTTTTTGTTGAATATAAAATAATTTCAACAATGGAACTATATAATCAAAATAAAATATATTAGTTTACTAACGTATTTCGTTGTATAAATTAATTAAATATAAATTTATTGCACAATATAATTATGAGACGTTGAAAACTCACGTGTTGGCAATACATAAATAAATATTATTAAAGGTCGACACATTGAGGTCGTAATAATATTATTATGATTTTTTTTTAAATTCTTTATTTAATTGCAAAAAATCATATATATAATAAATGAATTCGGCCTTGCATAATAATTCAAACAATGCCGTTTTTGATGAACGTTTGCAATTTAGAAGTGGTTTCGGCCTTGGAAGGTAATAATAGCCGCAAATTTGAACATTACTGTTGTTGTGGTGAGAGTTTTAGAAGTATGAAATTGTTCGATTTGATTAAAATATATGTATATATTTTTATATAAAAATGCAGCATTTAGTTGTTGAGCACCCGAGTATGTTTATCATAAGACACAAGGCCGGTTGTTCTTTGTTACCTTTTGCACTGCATTTATTACCTACAGTTATTTAATTTATTAAAAATATATTCACTGATAAAATATTCTGGCTGTATGAGGAGCGAAACCAAGGTTAGAATACAGAGTCGTGTCTTCTATAAACAATATTGTAACAAGTATGATAATTTCTCTGTAAGACAACAACAACTTTGACTTGTAAAATATATTTTACAATCAGACCATAAGGGACTGTTGTGCCTTTTTTAATATCTTTATGATGAAATTTAATAAGCAATTATATATTTTTTTAAATTTATTAAGTATTAAAGTAGTAATTTAGTTTGTTCATCCAGGAAATGGTTTGGTTTGTCTATGTTGAAAAAATCAATTGGCCATAGTTACGGAATCGATCATCTAGTTTCAGGCTAACTCTGATTTCCTGAAAAGTAAAATGAACACTGAAGGGATTAAGAAATCAAAAAGAGACGTCTTTTTTATAACCCATGTATTTTTAACATACTAAATTGAAATAAATTCACACAAATCATGCAATCAATAAGAAAAAAGCCCCCTGCTGTGTTTTGACATTACAATAAAAAATAGCACAGATGTTTGAGAGATTTTTTAAAAATAAAATAGACACATATGTATTTATACTAAATTTAAAAATAAGGTACATAAAAAGATTAATGCTTGACATGCTACTCACTTTCCGATTGGCCCAGTCAATTGTGTTACTCAAGTAAATTTTTTCTTCCTTCATTTCCATCTTTATAGTCTTAGTGCATTGTTCTTTATAGTAGCTCCACACGAGATTAATTATTTCTTTATTACAAAATGGATAAAGGTTTTTAATGGATAAAAAATATTTATTCTAATGTATTCAATTTGCTCATATTATTAGAATGCCTTAAACACATTGTGATAATCAATCGTTTGGGGTACAACTGTATTTAAGGTCTAGAGTGGCAATATAATGATTTAGGTGGGTGGTTCACTAAAGAGGTTTTCTTCATTAAACAAACTTTCATTTGTAGTATTTATTGAGGCCCCTATCCAAAGTTGGTGTGCTATCCATAAATCACCCTTTAATCTGGTGGCCTACATTAAATTGGAAACACACCTAGATAACCATGAATATGGATAAATTATACATATACCCAGTGCCTTGTCCATACAATTCAGCGAAACAATTACAACCACATAATAATGATGTCATTCAGCCGTAAGGCTTCATATTATTAACAAATTATTATAATCAATTTATTGTATTTTTTTTATAAAAAGATATCGAATCACGAGTTCCTTTAGAACAATGACTACACGATGTCTGTATTGTTTAATCGATTACGTTTAAAAAACATCTCACGTATGTATAATCATTTGAAGCGGTCACGTAAACTCGTCCCTATATAATTATCCCTGGGTTTATTAATTTTGATTGTAAATAGCAGCCCCCTAATCTTCTTGCAAACGTTTCAATACATTTACTTACTTGTACTTTATTTAGCAGAGAAATTAAAGTAGTGAGGTTGTAGTAGATGCACAATAATACGTCGGCAACCAGTTCTCGATCTGAGTTCTTCTTTGTCGTTAAATAGTACCGCTACATCACCATCAAGCCACATAATACAACACAAGGGGAATAATTATCATGGAAGAGTACATCGTGTTTATCATAACTTGACACTTTGCATCTTGAATTGTAACAAAATATTTTCGGAGATTTCGGAGATTCATTTATAAATAATCCCATACAGTTGAAAAATCGCCCCAAAACACCACGTGTTATTGCATTGTTAATATTAGTCCACGCAAAGTAATTTTATCAAATTATATTTGTTGAAAAATTATCAATTAAATTATCAAATTATAATTGTTAAATAATTTTGTTAAAATGAGTGAAGAGAATGTAATCACAAAACGAATAAAAAAAAAAATTAAAAATAATTTTTATTAAATAATCACTCAGTTTGAGTTTCCATTTAACACAATAACGGCTATTTTTATTTCACATTGACATAAAATGAACAATTATTATCAAATAAGGCTTCCATTTAGAATTGAACCAAATTGTAAAATTAGTTAATTCACATATAAAATATATAAGGACGATTTTTCAAAGGAGAACCTACATGCCGGTGACCTTGTATACTTTAAATAAAGTCAATAGGTTGATAAAAAATCTAAAATAGATATAATATTTTATAAAAGCCTTTGGGCATAATAAATAAAAATACATAAATACGGGAACGGAACATTTTTTTGATTTATCGGAGAAAGTTACAAAAATCTAGTCGTGTATTAACTAGAGCAATCTGCTGTAGGTATGTTTTTTATATTTATATGAGACTATCTTTATCGTTATTATTACATATTTTAATATAATTACTTGTGGTCATAATAGTTTTTTTTATTTGAAAGGATAAAATTGATATTTAAAGTAATGTTAGTAAAAGAATATAAAATAAATTGGTTCTCACGACTGTTAAAGAGAGTTATTGCATCGAAACACTTTCACAGTCCTTTCATTTTTAAAAGATAAACATCTCAAACATTCCTTTAAAAAAAACTCGATCTTTCTCAAATAAATCATACTTGTGTATACGAAAATATCTTCTAACTAAGAATATGACGTATTTTTGCACTATTCAATAATATTATTTTTCCTCCCCTTTTTCCACGAATTAATGGGTTATGTCAGCTTTCCAGTGATTTTTCATCTCCAAAAGCTCACTTACAAAACGTAGCCACCGGCGAATAACAAATTATGATAAATATAACAAATCACTGAATGTAATAGACCGAAATAATCCCACACAATCATGATATTGTTCACGAAAACAACAAAGGATGCTTTGTCTATTAATTTACCTTAGAAAAATAGTAGTTAGCTAAATATTATACATGCAGGATGGTTTTATAATAATTGAAAATATTTAATAATAATCTAATTAACAAAAAACAAATTAATCAAGTAATTCCACAGCTTGTGTAACTAACTGTTATCAGAAATAAAAACGTCCGTTGCTTACTCGACAATTACTTAATTATTTATAATTGGGTCAAAAAAAAATATATATAAATTTTTGATTTTGGAGATACCCTACCTCCTCTTAGATAATAATAAGTACACTTTATATAAAAAGTTTTAACTTTATAATAATAATACTTTGGTTTGAAATTATCGGCGCATGACGAGCCAAGACCTGATCAATACTCTTAATATTATCAAATAGTAATTTACTTTATTATCATAATGAATTACACACTATATTTTTTTAACAAATACGATTAATATATGGCTTTTTCGTTTTTTTTTTAATATTTAAGGTGTAAAGATGTGTTGTTATGGTATCTGTGATAAGATAAGAAGATAGTTGTAATAATTATAAGTAATAGTGTAGGGTCATGCAATGTTGGTTATAGTGTGGGCAGAGCTCAGTCACTGACCCTCAACTCTTTGCTTCCGGGACGTGCTCCTAGTACATATTATACACATTTATTATACAATATCATCACTAGCAAAATACAACGATTATATATTATATAAAGTACTTATAATATTATATAATAGGAGCCGCATAAAGGACGAGAACAACCTGCGAATCTGTGGCCTGCGCTCCGCACTCCAGGCCAACCTGCAACGATCCAAATACTAGCGTGCAAAATTATTTTTATTTTTTTAATTATTACAAGTAATAGCCTCATACACCGATTGATATATTGCATTAAAAACAGTTAACTTTTCTCCACTTAGTTCTTATTATAAACATTTAAAAAAATATACTTTTTACCAGCTGATTTAATCGGCGGAATGGCTCTATCCAAATGAATTATCGTCTCAATTAACCTGATAATCTATTAAATCATACTTAACCGGGATGAAATCGATGGACCGGGATTTTTTTTAAATTCAAGCAGAGTTCAAACAGTTGATATATTATTTGTAGCCACATAATTTAATATCTACTTGATATTTTTAAAATTGTATATTCTGCTAATGATATTGAATATATTAATAGTTAGTTATTGGTCTCTTAACCATTTTTATTATTATTTGTTAATTTATATATTATTATTTATAAATTATTGAAATCATAAATAATATGTGACAGGAATTTTACAAGCAAAATTTAAAACTTATCAAGTCTTAAAAGTAATTTTAAAATGCCACCAATAAACCAATGTTAATTATAAACCATTTAATGTTTTTTTTTTACTTCGATTCATGAATAAATTGACAGTGAATTATCATCATCATACTTTGAAGGCTTAGTTGCAAGGTTTTTCAATAAAATGTCCCAATTTACATATATGCTTGTTTTATAAGCCTTAAAACACTCTTTATATTTTGTAGACTTTAAGTCACACTCCCATTAAAATTTAACCACTGATTTGGATTAATAATATTATATTATAAACAGTAAAATTCAAACAGTAAATTGCTTTGTTTATTGGTCGTATATCTTCCCAAAAACTGTATTGGAAATTATATGAATATGTAATTTTTATATCCCTTATTCAAATGTTTATGAGGTTTTTTTTCAAACATACTTATTTTAAACAATTGAAGAAGTGTGATGATTTTGAGAGACCAGCGGAAGTATGCGATGCTTTGCCACAGTACTGTTATGTTTGTGACTAGAATAAATAAATACAAGTTAATTTAATAATAAAAAATATAAAATATTTTAAAAATAACACATATGTATATACGAAAAATATTATGAGAAAAAGGTTTAGAAGATACGATTTATAATTCAAAGCATTTTTTCCAGTTAAATTAGGGACACGCTGATTTCGGCGTTTTATATTTTGAAATAGGTGTTTACGTTGGACAAAAAAATGATTGAGAAAGTCCCTAAAGAGTTATTTTGATGAATAATTTTTGCTTTGATCTTTTCCATTTCAAGAGATGTGCCATTCTTCAACGGCATCTAGTGACAATCAAAAGAGACTCTCTTCACAAAGGGAAAACTCCGTATACTTGAATATTAAAACCATGTAATATTTCTAAAAATCTGCTTTGAACTAATATTTTAAAAATTTGGATTCAACACAATATAAAACGAACATAATTTAAATTATAATTATGGGGCAAACTTGTGTAATAAACCTGAATATGGAAGAAACGAAAACCTTTAATTAACCTTTTATTTTAAACGTTAAATATATAGTTCGTTGGCCGATTACTCATTTTGTGTTTTAAATGCGGCTTTTGAGATATCAATATTTTAATTATTTTATAAAATAATATAATTATAATTTTTACAATATTATAATCTTTTCAAATTATCATAATACAGGGGCGTGTTATTTTTGCCACTAAATTTAAATTTGAGTTCGGCATAAGAAGTTGCAAGGGGGTGAAGTTTTATCCGTAATTTAAAAATTTGCTCCAGCCCGTATGGGGCAAAAAGTAAATTAAAACGAGATACAGTCGTAAAAAGAGGAAGGTGAAATTTTAAAAGCACCTTTGATAGAAGCTGGTCGTGGTTGTAGTACAAGTAAAGTACAGCCTCCCTTCATCCTGCGTGAGAGTCCTGAATTATTCAGACGACTTTTCAATCGCCTCCACCGCAACTTATTTCTTTTATAACTACTGACAAATTTTCACACCCAACATCGTTTTCAAATAAAATTTCTAATTAATAAAGATCTTAGCCTGTCTAATTAGAATGCGGATATTTCCAGGATTATCTATGACAACAATTCATTTAATCATTTAATGTGTCTCAAGACCACCAAATAAATATTTATCACCGTTAATTTATATTATACACCGAGTATTTTTTTAATAGTTCAATGAGGCACTTATTATTATCTTAAACATATACATTTATTATAATTACAAACGAATCTCCTGAAAATAATATTTTAATATTGATCAATTTGTTTTATAGAGGTGTCTAAAAAATATTGGAAAAGTAGGAAAAAGTATGCCTGTTTAAATAAAAATCAGTCAAACAAGTATTACAGGAGATACGATTTTGAGTACATACAATATCCAAATGAATTAGTAATATCATTTTTTATTGTTATAATATTTTAGATAGTAAATATAATCCATTGGGTAAGAATGAATCGAGTATTTTACTTTCATTGAACTAAAATAAATACTTAATACTAAAATTATAAATAATGAATTAAGTTTGATGGCCGGAAAGTAGTCAAATTATTTATTTAGATTGTCAGTGAACAAACAACAGGTAAAATTATTAAAAAGGATTTACATATTATAAAAATACACAAGCCTAATATTATTTTTTTTGTGAAAAAATTACTTTTAAATAAAGTATGCTTTTTATTTTATTATATTTTTCGATTGCTGTTTTTTTCTTACCGTTCTATGTTTTATATATTGTTTTATCATCTTATTTTTTTATTTTATAAACCATCGTAAGAAATTGGATTATCTGCAACGTTACGGTGGTTGTAATTTGTATGCGAATAAATAAAAACATACTTTACGTACCTACTTTTGCAACTTAAGATTGTATGAAGATAAAAGCTCAAAACTCATTAATTCCAACATATTTCTATACAACCACAGGCATATTTTTGTAAATCATCAGATGATGGTTTAATCTAATTGTATATTTGCTTAATATGGTGTAATTTTGAATACTTTTCATTTGGAGACATGAAAACAGAACGTGACTTGTGAGTTCGTTCAACCTTGGCCCAGTAGAAGATGTTTCTTTGCCGTCCTTTCTCTTTACCTAACAAAACTAAACACCATCAACACTTTATTAGATATTAAAAAACCACTTTCCCTTCGTGGTAAGAAGGAACTGAAATAATTATTTAATCCGAGTGATAATGGTATCATTTAAATATTCAGATGGTAGAATAATATAATATTAAAATAGGTTCAAAGGCTCGATTCTGCGTGCAATTAGCACGACGATAGTTTCAGGTACACTAAACCTTCATCCCCTTTCATCCATGAATTTTTGATTCGCATCCATTTTAATGGGGGCTCCTAGCAAGATAATACTGTTTAAACTATATACCTTCATGGGATGGTTCATCATTCATATAACATGTTCACTGCCCACCCTTGATTTTTGGTCAAAATTATATTGCATAGTATGAGACGGGTCCGTTATATAATATTTTGACAGAAAGGATTGAAAAATACTG
Source organism: Agraylea sexmaculata (assembly GCA_022606485.1). Classification (NCBI taxonomy): domain Eukaryota; kingdom Metazoa; phylum Arthropoda; class Insecta; order Trichoptera; family Hydroptilidae; genus Agraylea; species Agraylea sexmaculata. Next base: position 56,748 of record JAGTTH010000370.1, read on the forward strand.
CCAATCCAAAGATAATACATATCCATCTAAACATCATGTAACTAAGCAAAAATTGATCATTATAAGTTACGATGCGATAGAAGAGAAAGTCTTTGATAAGGGTTTTTTGACATTCGATTCAGAAATGATTAAATAAGGGGTGGATGGGAAAAAAACAAAAGGTCAACGAGAAATCTTTGTTCTGAAATTCCTTCAATAGTGAAAGGTAAACCGTTTGTCGGTGACATTTTTATCGATTTTTCAAGTACGTTCTAACGCTTCAATTTCCTCCAATTCTTTTGCCATTCAAATGCTAAAGATCACATTTTTCAGAAGACCTTTACAAGAAAAAACCTAATCGAAAAATCACCAAGCCCGTTTACCTCAGAATTATATTACCAGTGAAATGGCCTATTAGGACGTGTGTGTAATTTTTCACTTCCAGTTTCACAATTACCTTTACTTTCAACTAGTGAAAATAACCCTTGATTTTAATTACAAACTAGTTTACTAATTTTACAATTTGGACATATGCTTGTGGCAACTACTTACTTTTCAGATTTACGAAGCTGTGTAACTGTTTATTTAAAAAAAATAGATATATTTTATATACCGCTCATCACAAGTCCATATTTATTAAAGCTTTTGCATAAATATCTCATACATAAGACTGTTCAAGTTTCATCAATTTTTTTCGGAATAAAAGAAAATAATTTTATATCTTAATTCCTCTGTTTATCTAAAACTAATTTACCCATTTGACATTCATCCTATTGAAGGAAACAGGAAATCAAAGCATTTAATCTACTGTCCTAGAATACTATCCACATAGTAGTAACCGCCACCCTATAATATCTTGTGATTTATATATTCTTTTAATATATTAGGTATAGACAAAATACGATATAAATGTGGGTCATTTTCAGAGAATGGATTATATTCTGTTTGTGAATAGTGGTTGTCTTCTACACCCTGTCAAACAAATCGCTTTGACCCTCTCAAACGACAATAATTTGTGACAAAATTTGCAAAATACACTCTCAAGGGTTGAATGTAGCAAAGTGTTCATACATCACAAAAAAGAACGAGATATTTTAATGATGATTCTATTAAATATAATCATAATTGACACACATTTTATATTGAGGCTCTTTTGCCGAGAATCAAGTCAATATTAAAAGCGTTCCAATGTATAGAGACGATATCCCGTCGAGTGCCTTAACATCCATTTACCGTTTTCATGTTACATTAATAACAAAAACTAAAAAATATACACACAATATTTTATCTACAACCCGTGACGACCCGTGAGAAAATTCTTTTAGCCCGAATTTTCAGCGCCATTGCGAAAAAACCGAGGAAATATCCATTTGTTAGATTCAAACTAAAAAAATCCATGTGAACATTCAATAAACTAAAAGCGTATCGTGAATATGTCAACAATGCTCAATTATTCAATTCCATACATACGATATTCGTGAATTATTTATACAAAATCTTAAAATGCTATTTGTGTTATTAAATAATTCAAAAATTACAACGGAACATTTCACAATTGAGTATAATAAAATTAAATAAAAGCATTATTTGTACGTATTATATAATAATTTAGATGTCATAATAAAATCAATATAAAACCAATAATATAATATATATATATATATATATATATATATATATATATATATATATATATATATATATATATATATATATATATATATATATATATAAATATTTAATATTTATTTTTTAAATATATAATATGTATAATTTGTAAAATCAATTATTCATTTATTACTAAATTTATTCTACTGAGGGCATTTTTTCCGGTATATTTGTATAATAACAAAAAAATATAATTAGAAGTAAAGATTAAAAGAAAAATATGCCAGTGTTTAGTGAAAATAATGCTTTTTAAAAATATAAAGATATTTTGATCATATTCTAAGCATAAACTTGAAAACACAAAAATGGATTAATTACTAATTTTTGTTATGAAGTTTATTTTCATCCCAAAATTGATACTTTTTAACATAATAAAAAGTCTACTTCACGTTAAAAAATCACCAATGTTTTAGTATTTTATAATTTACGTAAATTTGCATTAAATTACAAACTAATAATAAGACATTATTTAATTAATTTCACAAAAAGAAGTCAGTGGCATCTGACGGTTGTTCGGAAATATGCTGACAAACCAAAAAGGAAATAAAATTCAAATGACATTTTTTATTACTTTAGCTGATCGTAAAACTTATTTCTATTTCTTATATGTAAGAAAAATGCACTCTATTGTTTCAACAATCACAATATCCTTTATACATAATAATATTTATATCTATTATATACTAGCAAAATACGTAATATTACCAAAAGTGGGTGTTATTCAAAAAGCATAAAGATCAAATTAATTTTGATTTGGGTAATAATGTACACACAAAAACAAAATTTTGAAATACTCGTAGTGTAAATAATTTATTAGTTGGATAAAGTCAGTACAGTCGTATAATATTATTTAATTATAAATCGATGTACCTTTATTTTTTTAGCTTCTTTTAAAGGACTTTTACTTTAAATCTCATAAATTTTTTAAAGGGTTTTGAGTATTTTATTATGGTTGTTCAAAAACCTTCGTCGAAAAAAAAAATCTTCGACCAATTTATTAATTATGCATAAATTTTATTTATCATATTGTTATTGTCTTTTCTTCGTTTTATAATCTCATCTTATTTATTTATCAATGAATATTTTAATGAAAGCTGTATTACCAACCCACACTGTGATTTTTTTTTTCAAAATGCATTAATGAATTTTTTTTTAAATGTCTTGGGTTGAAAACTGCGGTTAAGTGTTTTCTTCGAATCTGTATCCGATTGTTATCCAATAAAAATAGGGAATATAGTCGTCTTTGATGAGGACTTTTTTTTTGTTATAAAGTGAAGAAAAAACTTTTCCCTTTTGTACTTAAACACAAAACGAGATAAGGTTCCTTTGTCATGCATACAAATTAGATGGGACGAGTCGGGCGCCCCTGATCCTCCTTCTCTCTCCCCCAATACCGCCGACTCTGTCTGTCTCTGTCTGCCTCCATACACATCTAAATGTCTATAATAATACATAGAAATTTGTGTAAACGTGTGTGAGTATTGCCAGTTGGATGGGATAGCCAGGAAGACAGTAAGTTCGTTACCAAAGTATCCCATCCACCTCTCTTTTAACAAGCACACGATTCTAAATAATCATCTCAATTAATATATACGTATAGGTATTGTAGGATTACGTTACATCACCTGGAATTAATTAGAAACAAAAACTTTTTAAATTGTGTACAAACACCACGAAACAATTATAATATCAGAGGTGAGCAATTACAACAACTCTGATAAAAATATATTTAGCATTCTATTTGATCTATAACATTACAAATCTCCACCAATGAGAGAATAAGCACTTGGCACTGATTGGCTATTCTATATGTTTACATTTCTCTCATTGGCGGAGACACGAGAAGCACTCATGTCTGTGCCGCGCCTTAGACGTACACAGTATTTATTTATTTACGCCCCCGAGGAGGTTTTTTGAGAGGGACAACAACGTGTTAATTTATTATCTATCGGTGATCTTAACTATAAGTAGTTATACAGAGCGGCTCTGCCAGACCTAATAATCGCCTCAGTATTTCCTTTACAATCCAGGAAATCAGAGTAAACCTGGATCAAGACGATCTATTGCAATTTTATTAATATTATTCCCGATCTCCTAGTCGGAATAACCATCAAATCCATTTAGTTTTTTTTTTACTTGAGAACTTGAACCCATAACCATAGTATTTGTAGCCACGCTTTTTATCTCTTCTGGCATATTTTTATGTATAGACAACATTACATTTTTCCTATTTTTTGGATATATATATATATATATATATATATATATATATATATAACATAATATATATATATATATATATATATATATATATATGTATTACTTAAATCTCAGTTTTAAAGGTTGATTCAACACAATTTAAAATTGGGTGATTTATTGATTTATTTTATTTGTTATTTAATATAATTATAAATACAAATTATCAAGTCCATTGGTAAAATGACCTTTCCTTGATGCATATTTGGTTTAACTCAAGCATTGTATTACATTTGTTAATTTGTTATATTTATGGTCTATAGAATCATCATCAAAATATTATTTATATATTACGTGCTTACGTTTCATAAAGAATGCTGAAGGAGTATGAAAATTCCAGTCTCACTACTTTTCAGTCTTTTTGGAGGTAATACTGGGTGGGTATGTGTGTGTATTGTGTAATATGCTATGGGATAATATTGTATGAACCTTGCTCGATTTGGAGGCGGTACAGGTACAACCATACATACGAACACTGCATTGACCTGTTTGTTTATTACCACTAATGCTACATGCTAATACCACAATTATTTCAATATCTACCTAAAATTAAGCAGACAATAAAAATATCATGCCGAGAGAATTGGCATATTATACATTTTATTATCTTGTGAAGCAGATTAAAGTATGAGGTAGTGATAAAGTAATTTCTTCTAAGAATATTCCTCACTTTGAATGGACACATGAATTTAGAGTTTTTTTTCAAACTAACAACTTGGAATATTTACGCAGAGCCATAAAAACCACAACATGATTTTTTATATTTATTATATAGATTATATTAATATATTTATGATGTATGCAAACGATATTAATATGTCTTTAATAGAAGAGATACGTGAATATTATGAAAATAGGATTTAATGCTTAGCTTAATAAAATAAAATTTCTCTAATACATATCTGCAGCTGACCTGCAATAAATATAATAAATCATTGCTTATCAGTATTTTTAAAATTATATTTCGTCGAACTAATCAGAGATTTAAAATGTATATCCTATTCATAATTATCAATATTTTTTTTATTTGTAAGCTTTGTTTGACATCCTTAACAATGATATTGTTTATTAAAAAAAATGTTTATACATAAGTTATATTATTTTATATCGCATAGGATTAGCATCAAAACATACCCTTATTAATTTATAAAATAATGATAAATCAAGAGGTTATTTAGCAAGGCACATAATATGTATTATTGATGGCTTTTAAATAATTTACTGCAAAAACTTCCTCATTACTTATAAGCATTGCTATAAACTAGCTTTACTAAAGATACACCCATAACAATGTATGTGGTATATTGTTTATGTTGAGATATGAATCATCGTTAAAGAAGTTACATGATTAAAAGGTAAGATACTGCATCAATTTTAAAAAGCTTCGAAGAGGAAAAAGTTCTGTTTCAATATTAAACACGAATCGTCCAAAGTGTATTCGACCAATTATTTAGAAAACTTTGAGCTCCCTCTCAAATTCGGTTAATCTGCAGCAATCATCATTAACTTCTAGACTACTTTTAATTATGAAGGGGTAGAAAAGTCCAATTTCCACATTATTGCAAATGAGTGAATATACACTCGTATTTTGAGATGAATCAATCAATTAATTAATGAAGCACGGCCATTAAATATGAATTATGTATTGTGTTACCAAAAACATGTGACAAAACGATGGCGGAGTGCAACTGAGAGGGTAAATCACGCGAAATAATTGCACAGCTCTCGTATATTTATGAACATATATACCACTTGCTGCTAGGCCGATACTACCTTATGATATGTGACCATTATACAGGGCTTTCGATTAGGTTATATAGTGATTCTATACAATATACTAAGACGATCAAGTTTGAATGGCAAGACTTACTTGAAAAGTTAAATAAGAAGGAGAATACACTGTGAATGTTTCATTTAAAATGTTCCTCATTGAATTTTCCATCACGAAAGTCATGGGTTTGAATCCTGTTGAAATTAATATTGGAAAAAAAATATAGATTCGTGCAGTTTTATTTTTTATAGATTCTTGAGGCTAATATATATTTTTTAGTTATTTGAAAATAAACGAGATTCTTTAAAAACAAGACAAAAAGAATAATGAAAAAAAATTAAAAGTAGGTACATAATATATAAAAAAATGTATGTATAAATAGAATGTATAGTGTAGGAAGCAATCATTTATATAATGTTACTATATGTATAAGGTCGCTCTTAAACAAACACTATAGGTAGCAGAATTGGTGGAAAAGAGTTCACTCAGGTGCGCAAATTCCTTGCCAAATCGTTGCAGCCTATTCAGAGGCGAATAAAAGAGTTAGTTGGATGATGAATACGTATATACATACATACATATATACGGAATACATGTATAATATAGTTTTTAAATCAGTAATGAAGATATATTCTATTACTTTGGTATATTTTACTATCGTATAAAAATAATTAATATAATAATTGGTTTCGATGGCCCTGTTTATGTATGTTGTGTGTAGGTAGGCTCATAGTATAATTTACAAGGCAGGGGTGCTGCAGTGTGATCATAATATATAGAGAGATGGCTTGGTAGTGGATAGAGAGGTTGACGAACCCTGAACCATCCCATAACAACCATATTATGACTGGTGATCATCAGTAACGGGATCAAAGGATACTGGGACAATGGAACTCTCAACGCACCCAATCCAACCAATTATCTTTATGCCTAATTAATATCAAACATAATTACACGCCAATAATTCGGTAACGTTACTTATTTTTATTGCAAGAAAAAATAATAACAGCTTGTTTTATTTGTATTGTTTTCATCCTTTAATAGAATTCCGTAGCGTTTGAGCTATAAATAAGTGGGAAAGTATCGTCAAAGCGAACAACGATATATTTTGATGAAGGATAAGTTAGCATTGTGAATATTATTTTGAATAGAGTGTTTACTTCTGATACTCATAAAAGTATTTGGCACATTTATTATTTTTGTCTTAATACACTTAAATTAATAATAAAATCATTTTACACTCTTATTTCCATTGAGCTATTGATTTTGACACTCAATCTGAAAAATATAACTACAAGAACTTAATTATTAAAATATTAGCATTTCTTGAAATTTCTAAAAATTGGTTGATTTAATAAAAATGTACCTATGCTTAGATTCGTGAATAAATTGAATTAAAATGTATTTAATTGTATTGCTTCTTCAAATATAAATTAACTAGTATACACTAGTAATTATTAGTAGTTTTGAATCTGCGTTATCAATTTGCACAAGTTATTCTATTCAAGATTAATAATATAAATAGATCGTTTCAAAATAAATTTAAGGTGTAATCAATTTTAAGTAGTTATTATCTTTATTCAATAGATTTATAGTAATTGTATATACAGAAGAGGAGCTTTCTAAATTAGCTATATCAAGCGTGAGCACCGAGGGGGTTGATTTTCTTTTCCCTTGGTAATTATCCTGTTTAAGTTTCATCCCCTCACATTCTTCCCTATTGAGAGATGACACTATAATTTTGCAAGGACAAAGGATGTAGAAACGGTGCGATGTTTATAAACAAGGATAATAGAAATCTGTTCTATCCAATAGTTACCTATATAAAGCGAGAAGGGAGATACACAATTTGGAATCAATTTTGGTAGGCTGCCGGTGAGGGTTGGTTCCTGTGAACAGGGGGAGGGTGGTAGAAGCCACCCTATCTATACCTATAAAGACTATAATAATGTGAGAATATATCCGACGATGAAATTGCCGACTGCTGAAAACCAGGTGCTGTCGACATAACACCTAATGAATTCATCAACTTTTAACATCTACTATGACAATTTTTCAGGATGTTACAAACTCTAAGAACTCATATGGATGTGTATTACCTGTAAAAATTGATGTTTCAGTGAAATCATATCCGAATAGTATGTTCAAACCAGGACCAACCTACTTTTTATGTCTCCGTATAATTACACTTTCACTAGTGAAAATATGTTTCCTGAAATATTAGTCCAGTCAAATTAGGAAGAAAAAGGGCCAAGAAGCTGTAATTTTGCATAAACCTTTATTTTAGTGTAATAAAAGTTTTGTGAAAAATCGAATAAAATAAGGTGTCGGATTTGTTCAAGTAATTCGAAGTCAAAGGTCACAATAATCAGTTTTTCACGATTATCTCGGCTTCTGTAGCTCCAATGATGCTATAATCTGTTATAAAATTTTAGAAAATTAAATTTGTGACAGATTGCATTTGAAAACATTTTTGATAAATCTCACCGTTTATAAGTTAGTGAGGGAAGAGAGGACGCGCTGTATATAGTCTAAGAGCAGCGCAAGTCCTAGCGCCATACTAATAGATATTAAAAAAATACATGTAATATAATTTATTTAGGTGTACATATTTTTTACGAATCCATTATTTCTTACAGTGGAAGATTTTGTATAAAAATATTTAAAAAACATTTTTTTTTTAAATAATTTATCGTTAATAAATCAATGGTTTGGGAATTTAACACCACTCGATGATAGCTTTACACCACATTGGGAAATTAATTTTAATTTTGAAAATGTTTGGACTACTATCAAAGTAGCATCTAATCGTGTTAATTATAGTGCTAAATAATTCATGTGGATCTAGTGAATATATGATAATGTGATGATATTTCATACGAAGCCCGAATGGTGGACTGACCGCATGCTTTGCTACCTGCGGGCTCATAATATAAATATATTATTATACACTAGCTAAATAAATAAAGCCTTGTTTTCCCCAAATATGCATTTCGTACACACAGAATATACCCGATTTATATTTACACCACAAGCTTTAGCGAAATTCAATCAAACGATCACACAATACATGGCCATGTTGATTGAATCCACAAAAAATATCATCACCGAGGTCAAAATAGTTAATTGTTCTATGAATATTCAAAATTTTCATAAAATTAATGTTCATCACCTATCGACCATATTACTTTGTGCATCAAAGTAATTTATTTATATTATATATATTGCTAAATTTATATAAAATTTTACATGCATAACATTTACTTGTAGGAATCACAAAAAACTTAGTTAAGATGTGGAAAATATATACCATATTATATCAACCCCTGTTTATGCTTTGTGATATAGCATAATTGATTTTAAATATAGTAAAGGAACTAAATGATCAGGAAATAGGGTTAAATCTTATTTTTGGGCGATAGAAATTTAGAGTTGTTTAATTAAAATATTGATACATTATACCAATATTATGGATTTTTAATGTCATACCAAATAAATAATTTTTTTATGAAAATCTCTTCATATTCAATCAAATCAGGGTGTGTTTTAATCGGCCAAGGAACACAGTGATATTCATTTAAGTATAGATGGGCTGTAGGTACTTGTGAGCCCTACACAGATAGGATATAATACGTATCCATTCTGTAAAAGAGAGTCGAGTGACGGCAAAAAGGAATAAAGTAAACACACGAAGAAAGGCTGCAGTGAGGGCGGGTTATAAGGGTGGCAGTAATGGGGAGGGGACAAGGGGTGAATATAAGGGAGGGAAAACCTCAATTTGTTGGCGAAACCTGCAGCGCGACACCGATGGAAAATGTTTACCAAACTGCTCATAGTTTATACACATTTCGCCTTAAAATCTTTTATCATTTTTTTTAATACTGAACTCAAATAGATTTTCATCTAAAATAGCACTTGTATGATTTGCCTATGCAAAGAAAGAATACATTAATATTGAAAATTAGTCAGTGAACGATGCAAAAAAAATCTCACCATTTAGTTAAGTTTTGAAAAATCATAAATACTAATCAATATTTTATTACAAAAATTTTGCGAGAACATTTGCTTACTTCCCCATATTATTTTAACATTGGGTAACATTTATAAATATTATATTTTATTTTTATTATGTATTTTGTCTATATATTTATTTAAAAGAAACTTATAAAGAATATGATATATTAAAGTTGCAGCATGCAGTTTTGTACATGGTTAATTTATTAAATTTAGAGCCTTAAGTATACTTGAATACAATCATTAAAAGTAATGTAATAAAAGAGGACATATTGATCGATTTGAAAAAAAGTCTTTTAATATTTTTAAAAATATATCCCTAACGGGTTTTGACGCTCAACTGTTTGTAGTATCTGACAATATTGGAAAAGGTTTTAAATAGGAATTCAAATTATATATATTTATTTCAAATAAAATTTATATTCATGGTGGTATTAAGTGAGACTGAATCTGACTTATAAATACGGATGTTGACGCCATTGAGACTAAAGGACACGAGTTGTCCCTTGAGCTTAAACCTAATTTGGACTATAATGATAGAGATTCATCACGTTGTCAACGGTAATATTATTTATAAGCACCTTGTCATATGAAGAATACAAAATATGATATTGTTGTAAATAGTGTGCGTGTCACTATGAAAAAGTGACCCACTTCTTGCACAACACACTTCTTCACATCCTCAAGTCTTCAGCTTCACACCCGACTAATTAATATTCTTGTATCCTTGTGCAAAGTCTTTTATTCAAAGTTCTTTTAGAATAAAAATACAAACAATTTTATAAACATTATGTAAATTGTGATCAAAACTTATGCTTTTATGTCTATCGGTGTCCCTTTTATTGAAAAATAAAACTAAGCATTTTAATGCGCTCGTAAAATATTATACAGGAATATTTCAATGGCATACTTCACTTTATAAAATAAATAAACCTATCATTACAAGATAAGTCTATATATTTTTTAATAATCATAATAATAACCAATCCAGCTTTTGTTTTTCAGTGTTTCAGGAATCAAGATTTTATTATGAGTTTGGCGTAGATTTTACTAATAATCATTTTGTTGTACTTTATTCTGATAATCATATACACGCTAATATTTTTTTCTACACGTAGATATGTATAAATTGTGATAATAAGAAAATACAAAGTACTGGTTCACCTAATTAATATTACAATTTAATGGTCTTAACCTAACCTAATATAATAAATAAATAATTTATATTTTGAATAAAATTCCAAACGCGTAATGATAAGACTGCACATTTGGGTATAAAATAAGGTTGTGTGTAGTGTTTGTAAATAATTCATGTCGTGTTTTGGTGGAAAATTCGTTGAAAAAGTTGTAGGTCGATCTATTATTGATAATTCACGTCCGGGTCAGGTCGATCAAGAAGATAGGTTCCTCTTTCTGGGTAAGAGCTGTTTTCAACCCTCATATTACACCCCTTGGCCAGAGGACTTTATCCATATTTTTACCCCTTTGCGAGGGTCGCTTACCAATATAACAATGGCTTAGCGAATGTCTCCATATCTCGTTTCACCATCCGGACCATACACATATGACAAATAGCTCGACTCTAATTGAAAACAGCCTCATATCTGATCAAATATTACATTATATCTACCAATTATTAATTAATTTATAAAATTTTTTTTGAGCGTTTGCTAAGCTAAAAAGCGTTTGAGACATGAAATTGTGTTTCTTGATTATCCATTTAGTTATCATTATTCATTTACTTTTCATCCCAGTGGCCAGTCATCACTTTAGTATGCGTTTACAAAATATTGTGACTTAAAATAATAAATAATGGCTTCATCATCATAAACTAGCTTTACACTGATGTCTTAAATAGTACGAATGCTCTACAAAAAAAATAATAAATATTATTTTTCATTAGTTTCATTCAAAGTGTTGTTTTAAAATAAAATAATTGGACTAAATATTAAATAATGCTTGAAAACCTGACTATTAAATCGGTTTAAAATTTAAATTTAAAAAATACATAGGTAGTTTCATAAAGATGTAGATCTCAGGTCATCGATATTTTTAATAGTTGAGTAAAATGAACATTGGTATTTTTTTCCGTGGAATAGAATATTAGGTGGGTGGTGTCAGAAGCAGATTGTGTTAAAGGGGAAGGGACAATCACCCCTCGAAATACCACCCTCCATATAGTTGCTTTGGGTAGTCTTTTCTTTTCTTTGCCGATTCACAATCTTCATTTTCTCAACGTAATGTTCTTGTAAAATACTCACCAGGCTCAAAGCAATATTGCTGTAAAGTAAACACCCATCGATAAGATAATCCCTCGTTACATGTTAATTAACAAACCTCCCACAGTGGACCCCAGATTTGATTTGCTTTGGGGTGATGGAATTTAAATAAAGTCACGCCAACCAACACTGATATTCTAAATAATAAATTCAATAGATATCATACAACCAATGTAGGTATGTATATGAAGTAAAAATCTCACAAAGAGTATATTTTAATGAAAGCTTTTGGCGGTAGAGTTTTTTTTTAAACAAAAAACTGCCATTTTCCATGAGGAAAAATATACACCGTCATAAACGTCACTGGCACGTGGGGTCTTTGTATTTATTGAATCAAAATTATTAGTCCACATTCAATTTTTTTTATTCAAAAATAACCTTCTTTTATAGTATTTTTAAAATTATGTCACAGAGAAAACTAAAAGAAAGAAAATTTTTTCCGCCAATGCAGTAAAACTAATTACAATTCCCGTATACAACTTAACTAGGAATGTTAGACAAAATTAATTTATATACATATACTTGTTTAATAATATTGATTGCCTCTAAAGCTCAGTGGGTAATGTAGCATACCTACATTCAATTTTTTTTTTGACATTCCTAACATTTACGTGGATATTCAAGAGAAAAATGAGTTGGTTTAATTTTGTAAGCTCCGTACATTTTTTACATGTAGTTTGCCTGTAGCGTTTTGGTAGAGTTTAGACAACGCTAAGTAAATTATTTTCCACGTATGGAAGTTCATGTAATATGTTTTAAGCAAATTGGAATTGAATATGTATTTTTTTCTTTATAGGTACATGTATCTTTTTGTATAGTTCCGGGATAGAAGATTTACCTTTGGATTTTTGGGGTTAAATAAAATAACTATGCCTAATTATAGGTGAAATTTTAAAATACACTAGGATTACTAGTAATAAGTATCAAATAGACCGAGCTTGTTTAACATTGGTAAATATTTACTTTGATCTGATCGATAAACACACATATTGAGTGGCTGGCATCTTGAAAGCCATCGCAAATAACTATTAATCTGATCGGAGGTAAATATGTGTGTATATCGATCAAGTTAATTGTGATAATATCGAAAGTGTACGATAACAGTATTATTATAAGAAGGACCAGCAGCCTGTTAAAGGATGTTGTTACTCACAAAGCATTACAAGTGTAGTCGGGTGAACTGAGTTTCAGTCGTGAAGGGGTAGTTAACCTCACACCATACAATGCTAAACCACCCCATACCACCCCATTTGGGTGAGCTCTCTCAGGGTTATTTCACCAGCCAGCCAAATAGCGGAGGAAAAGACGAAAATTGACGAGCCGAAAGTGGAAAATCGCGAATAAAATACACCCGGAATTATTATGGCACGAATTTGTCGACTTATCGCAAATTCATTTCCCACACAAACCGCTCGCTTTCGTATAAACCGTTACCACTTGTTTTACACCAACAAACAATACACAATAATAATATTTTATTACAGTTTATTTTTTTATTAAAATATTATGTAAATTAATTATATATTTAATTTAAAAAAAAACAACTCAATATTCAGTCCCCATGAATTTGCATTCTAGCCTTTTTTTACAACGAAGAAGAACTCTTGCACTTTTTTAAAAAAATGTCAGTTTTACCAATGCAGTTTGTTTCATAAGAATATAAATTTGTAGAAAAAATTCTCCTCAAACATCTGTGATTGGTGATTTTTATGGAACAAAATATGATTATGTAGAATGGCCAATCAAGACTGTCTAATCTGTATCTGTATTTATATCTAAGTTTGACATGGTGAGCAAATTTTTTTTCACAAATTTTCATTCATTTGAATACTGAAAATGATTGATTAGAAACATATACTTCTAGTAAGTTTTGTATGTTTTGTAATAATTCAAAAGTACATAATCTAAAAAAGCCAACATTAAAAAAGAACTCTTAGTATACCGAGAAAAGCGTCTCGGCTCATAAATAATAAAGACAGATTCTCAAATCACCCTCAACCCCTGTAAGACAATAATTTGATTTACCCTTCAGACCCTTAAACATTACACAAAATATCTATAGCCTTCAAATAACATTTGATTGGTTAACTTCAAATGTGTCGATGCATTTCAAAGTGTTACATCTCCATATTTTAAAAATTTTGAGATAAGGATACAAAAATGTAGAGGAGGTTGCGATACATATGTTGTATTTTTCAAAATATGATATATCTCAATAAATTGGTTTAAAAAATGAGGATGAAACTTCGAGTATTTTTCAAAGTATGACATGTCCACTACATAAAATATTAACCGCGTCACGTGATCCCATTCCCTCCAATCAGAGAGTTGCAACAAACGTCACACTGATCAGTTGCAGTGTTACGTTTGTTGAGATAGTTATCTTTTCCACTCTACACCATGGAAGCAACATATTCTGTCACCGAATGTCCCCCAGACAAAACCAGGAAACGGAGAAAACCTTTAAAACCCGTCAAATCAACAGAGAGAGCTAATAAATTGTAAGTACTTGTAAAATCATGAGTTTAGTGTCAGGGTTGTGCAAATCGATGTTGAAATAATGTCGTCATTATAATCAAAAACTTTTTTTAGGTATTCTGCTACTGGTCCTCCAATTATACCTGACTGCAAGAATTCTGTTGCCACATTTAAATGCCAAAATTTAAATAAAAAAATCAATTTTAATTTAAATTTAAAATCTTATTCAAAATTTAATTTTAATCAAAAATTATCTTTCTCTTTTTATCAAAGAATAAAAATCTTTTACACAAAAAGTATTTATTTATTATCTTTTGTCACAACCCTTATAGTTGAGATATTGTTTGCTACAAATCAAACGATGACATCTCCATGACTGACGCATGCGCGTTAATGCGAGTAAATCAAACTGTAACATATCCATTTTTATATGTACTATATTTTATTTGTTACTTTGAATTTTTTGAAAATTGATCGTTTTTATTTAACATGAGGGTTATACACACCTTTAAAAAATGCAAACATACCTATATGTATAATATTAAAGTGCTGACAACAAAATCGTGTTTTTCTCAGTTTGCGTTGGAGTGGAGATGTAACACTTTGAAATGCACCTCCACAAATAATTGAGCTAGTAATTTATGCGAAGCGAATTATATAATTGTATTTATTGTGATTTGTGTCCGTGAACCCGAATTTCTTTTTTCGTAACATAAACCTTGAATATTCTAAAAGGGGGCAATAAAACGTAAAAGCTGATGATGTAATTAGGCTTACATAAATAAAATTTTGTAACAGGGGAACAAGCTTGAGTATGAGATAACCTATTCATTTCATTATTATAACCGCAACCTCTACAGATTATGAATAAAATGTTATTTTTAAAGACATTGACGCTTTTCATAATACAGTTTTAATTACTTGTTCGTAACCATTCGAACAGAACATTAGGTTTTATGAAAAACAGAAAAATAATTATTAAAAGAATATTATACACAGTAGGAAAAATCTACAAGCTTCATACAAAGTGCAATCTTACCTGAAAATATTTTTAAATGACGACAATTTCAGTCAAAGGATAAAACTTTTGCACAAGTCAGTATTGATTTTCATTTAAATTCAATACACATTATTGGAATCTCGCAAGATTGTTTTTTTTAAATAGTTTCATATAATAATATGTAAACCCGCTTTAGACCAATATTATCGACGATAACAGCATTTTATAACAAATAACTTAACTAAAACACTAATATATATTTTTTAATCACGAATAAATAACGGGATCTTTTCATTATTTCTTACATGTTTTTATTTATTCTGAAAATAATAATAAACCATTTTTTTACAAAGAAGTTTATATTTACATGTTTACTTTTATACATCATTTTTTACTTTTCTAATATAAAAATACTATAATTCATAAATACACAATTTTATTAATAAATAGTAATGATGTGGATGATGTCAAGATAGTTAACATTATTCATTAAAATAGATGTTTTATATCTTTTTAGTATTAAAAATTTAAGATATTTTGTTTTACATTCAGGTGATTATTTAGAATAAGAGTAAAAATATCATTCTATCAGGCAATTTTATATTTTTATATAT
>JAGTTH010000372.1:0-10502 GCA_022606485.1 Agraylea sexmaculata
TGGCTATTAATTATATAAAAATGATCTATAAACGTATATATAATACCACCTCTGAGAATACACATAAATTAACACATTTTAAGTATTTACACTGGTTTTAAGAGACAAGATTGATAAGATTCTTTAACCATCAAATGGATTTGTGGGCTTTTTGCAAACAATCGAAACTTTGTATAAATTGCGTATAATTTGTAATTAAATTTTAATTTTCCTATGAAAAGTATAAATTTTACGTGGTTTTTATTATTTTAATTGACAGAAATGGTCAAAACATAGAGTGGTTGCGCGTGGCCCAAGAATCCCTAGATAAAAGTTTTTCAGTAGACGGTTAAAGACCGTGTCCGCGTGTGCGATTTATGATTGAGACTCTTGAGAGTCATTTTTAGATGAAACATGGTGGTCAGAGATTGCAGGTTCCACGTTGGAGTCAAAACTTATACTTGCTTATTGTGTCAGAAATCTTTCTCGAGTTCTGAACAATTTCCCACGCACACTAGCCTAAAGTCTAAAAGGTGCTCATTGTGTCCTTATGAAGTTTGAATATTATGAAAAATAACACGGTAAAGCATGAAAAAAGCCGAGAATACAGGAATACCAAAGAATCACCTCCTTCTCCTTATAAAACTCTTAATACTTACAAGTAGAAACTTTCGTCTTCTTAAAGTTTTTCCAAAATATAAATTTAAAAAAATATATTAAAGTTACTCGCATCGGTTCAACCCTGAAAAAAAAAAAATAATATTAAATAAATATATTGTCTTTTACATTTTTTTTAATAGAGGTTATTTTTATAAATGTTAGTTTTAAATTTATAACTTGTTTATAAACATTATAACTTAAACAATGAATTTAATGAAAAGCGACTGGTGACATCTCTGTTTGGTAGTTGTATAACAGTGCGCTGCTTTATCGACCGTGCGATTGTTTGAAAACGCGGCATAGTGACAGTTGTGTTTTAAAAAGTGACAATCGGTGATTATAAATATAATGAACTCGGTCTTTGGAGAACCTGATACTGATGGCGATTATAAAAGGCGTAATAA
This sequence comes from Agraylea sexmaculata, assembly GCA_022606485.1. NCBI lineage: Eukaryota > Metazoa > Arthropoda > Insecta > Trichoptera > Hydroptilidae > Agraylea > Agraylea sexmaculata. Next base: position 1,044 of record JAGTTH010000372.1, read on the forward strand.
ATATACAGGTGATTTCATAGTTTGTGTATATTCATCTACAACTCTTATAAACCAATTATCTGATATCATAACCTCAAATTACATTAACATTCAACTGTATGTATTACTGAATATTACAAATGGTTAGTAATATATCTAATATTTACATAAATCAATAGCCAATATACACAAAATAATTAAATTAAGATAAATCATACCATATTTTATTTGGTGCCAGTGTTTTGGTATAATTTTCTATAGCATTGTATTTGAATAAATTTAATCACACTGTAAAATATATGCAACTTTCAAAATATTACATATTATATATTTAATTTTTATTATCTTCTAATTTCAGAAATCGCATCTACCCCAAAAGCATCGGATCGGAGTGAATGGACCGATGATTCTCCAGGCGGAGAGTTCGCACCATCTCCTATACCTTTTATTTGTACACAAGATGGACAGCAAGGTGACATAGATGTAGTTTGGAATTATTACTCACCAAAATCTAACAAACACAAATCGGAATCGGACACCCCGATGCGTAAAAAACGAAGAAAACTTGCTATAACTGATTTCTCTCCCATCCCAAAATTGCCGACGAGAAAAAGAACTCTAAATGAAAAATTGAAAAGACAAGAATTTCTCAAAGGTTTAGAAGAAGAACTCACACTTTTTAATAAAAATGTTCAACAATTAATATCATCCAAATCTTCAGAAATTGCTCAAAACAGTGATGAATTTTCTACTCCTAATAATGTTGAAAATGTATTTGAAAGTTCAACCTGTGAAGAGATGGTACCTGAAGTGCCCTTGTCATTTAAAAAAAATTTATGTGAAAAGGTTTTGAAAAGAGAGAATGATTCTCTCATAGAGTCGGATGATTCTATTAATGAATACTTATTAAAAGCTAGCCAAGCCGTTGAAGAAAAAATTATTTTGCAATCTCCGCACAAAAAAAATCATTCAAACAGTGCCAGAAATAATAAGAAATCTTTAAATGGTTCAAAATCAAAAGTTTCTCATAGAAAATCACCATTGTTATATAATGATTCATTCGATAATATCATTTCAATGATGAATGAAGACGATATTGAAATTCTTTCAACACAAACAATTAAAGCATATAATTCAACACCACCTAAAAATTCTATTAAAAGTGATAAAACAAAAAATGTAGCTGGAATCAATTCTTGTGCATTTAAAAATATATCTAATAACTATAATTTATCAAATGTTTCCCCCAAAAGTAGATTTGTCCGACATAGCTCTATGCCGACAACTCAAATAAATAAAGAGCAAAATATTTACAAGTCAAGTTCATCCACCCTCACCAGGCACAAGACAATGCCATTTTCATCAATTGGCAGTTCAACAAATCAGGATGAATGTAAGTATTAGACAAAAAAATAGTATATGTTATAAATTTCGTAGATTTTTAAAATGTTTTTATGTTTATAGGTGTATCACCGCAAAGTTGCACTCCTGAAGAAATTAAGAAGAAACGAGAAGCAGCCAGAGAAAAGCTATTAGCTAAAAAAAGAGGTCAAAAAAATGTGGAAACTAAATTACCAATAGTCCATTCGAGTGTTACAAATTTATACAATAATAATATTCCTATACTACGCTGTCCCAGCTCTGTAGCCGATAAAAAGTCAATAGAAGTTCCTAATAAAAATGTGCCCAATATTAATTGTAATTCTTCAAAAACATCAGTAAATTTCATGTCCAAACCAACAATAGAAAATTTTAAAGAAAGTGATATTAAAAAAGAAATTGAAAGAAAAAGATTGCAGGCTTTACAAAAGTTACAAATGAAAAAATGTATTGGTCTCTCTAGATAGCATCATCATATTACTAAATTATTGTCTAAATAATTTGCTAGGCATATTTTTGTGATAACTTAACAAATATTATAATATCTAGAAGATATTCTATTTTTTATGTTATTTTTTATCTGTGATTCACTCGATAATGATAAGTCATTTGGTTTTGTTTATTTTTTTTGTGTTGTAAGTTGTCACAATAGCTTTGCTCTGTTTTTTATAAAAATTATTTTAATGTTAACACCATCCATGTCTTTTTTTTACACTAACCATTAATTTGTTATTAGAATAATAATATAATGTATTTATGTATTATTTTTGCAGACTTTGATTGTATTAAATAAACAATCGATATAATATAATTTGAATTTTAATCACGATATCATTTTCATGAGAATTTTAATGATGAGTGTTTTATGCAGCTTGTTAAAAAAAACACATTAATTTTATTCTAAATGCTGTTATAAATACCAGTCACATTATTTTTTTTAATCAATTAAATAGCTCTTAAATGATATTTAAATATTCATCAACTTATTTTTCTTGTGGCAATGAATTTCAAGTTATAGCTTTATTGAACTGGATCATTGATATCAGCACAGGTATGAGTCGATTTATTTGAAGCTTCTCATATTCTTATGGCACATTAATTAACCATTTGACAACTTTAAATTCCAGTTAATACATTAACCAGATAAATTTTTATCACATATTTTTAGGTACAATAAAAATGAGACGGACCTGATGTACTTTTTTTTTTCAATGTGTTGAATTTCATTAAGTAATAAGTATAGTTTCACTATAACGTACATGAAAATATTTACAGGCAAGCTTTAAATAATATAAATTTTTGTAAAACTAATATGGTTGTATTGAAAGTCAGTATGTAATTGAAATAGTCATTCGTCAATAAAATCGATGGACCCCTCAGTGGATCGGTTTTTATAGTACCCTGTTTACATAAATTAAAACCCGCATTTAAAAACAGTTTATTTGAGGCAATTAATCTGCCTACCTGTGGATTTATTAATCGATTTTTAATAATGAAATTATTAAGAATTTTTATCCTGTGAACTTGCGACAACTTGAACAAGATTTTCATGGTCGTTATTACGAATTGACGTCATTAGGAAAAAATAAAGATGAAACGGAAACTTGAAATTCTGCAGCTGCAAAACGAAGACTTATAAAAGAAAACTATTATCGCAGACTTTGCAAATGGCGATATTTCAAACTATAAAATAATAAATCATATAATAGAAAAATAATTTTATTCATTAGTTCCAAGAAAGAAGCCGAGATTCGGTAGTTACATTTTGCTCCATTCATTAATTTGAGAGATAACAATATTAGACGAACGAAGGTCAGAGGTAAAAGGGGTTTCTTTCACGCAAAGAAGAATAATGAGTCTCTAAACTCAGTTACTTTTAGAGACAATGGAATTTGGGTTTTTCATAATACCGTCACTTAAAATTTACTATTCAAATTTCTATACGAATTATGAGAATGTCGATTGAATAAAACGGAAAATATCTACTTTATAAAATAGAGTGATGCTGGAGGGAATGAGTTCTTTTTCATTTCAGTTACCCATTGTCTACATAAGTGAGGCCTAATTCGATTAACCCACATGTTGGAAGATAAGTGCAATAGCTATGGGAGAACCCTTTGTTTCAGTTTGTAGTATGTAGTCTCATAATATTATACCATTCCTATCCATATTATATACTTTTTTAAATGTTAATTTAATGTAGGTGTAATAATAATTGTTATTTAATATATTTATAGAATTCATAAGCAACACAGGTTGTTATGATTGGGGTTAAGTGTTGGTCACCATATGTTTGGCATGATATCGATTATGAGAGTCGTTATTCGAATGACCTTGTCGCGCAGGTAAACATCCAGATTGCCTGTCAAAAATTCACCAGGCTAAAGCCACTCGTTTTCTCTTTAGTTTGCTCACATTTTATACAATGTGTGTAACGAGTAAAAGTGTTGTTACGCGTGCGCATTGCGAAAATCAATATCCATTTCGAGGCGCTCGAGTTTGGTTACGGCGTCACTTGCCAACATAGCAAGAAACCGCTGTGAACAAACGCTAATATTCTTCGTGACGTCACCAGGTGAATGAGAGTCGTTTAAGGATGTCAAAAAATAATGTGTAAGGGCATGTCGTCGTCGGTATAGTAGCGCCGCCGACGGCCGTTGTGCTACGGTTCATCGTAGACGCCTACGCGTCGTAGACACCGCAAGGGTCGCTAGAGGCGCTCGTATAAGAGTGTCTTATTTGTAGTATTTTCCACCCAGTACTGCCGTGGCGTGAGCCGCGCAAACATCTGTTTTATCCGAGGTGCAGCCAACATCACAACTCCAACTACTCGAACTGAGTAGAGAGTTTGGGGAAAAGGTGGCGCTTGCTGTAGCATGTGGCGAGTGGCCCTTGTATGGCTGGCATTGGCGGCAGGACTTAATGCCGAGGGGCCCCTTTTCACCAATTCATTCCTGGTGAGATTGAGGAGAGCTGGAGGAGCTCCATTAGCCTCAGAAGTCGCTGCCAGGACCGGCTTTGATTTTCTTGGACCGGTGAGTAAATTTAAAATAAAAAAAATAATATATTAAATTTTAAATATAGATTTACGATGAATATTTTATTTACATTTTTATAAATAAAGCTTTCACTATATATCAATGAATATAAATTTAAAATAAATAAAATATCCAGTTAATCTGATAGCATATAAACGAGTAAGTGCAGGTAAACATTGTTGAAGACGTCATCACGCCACGTGATATTCTCATGCTTTACCTTTTTTAGGTACTAGTGTGATGATAACAATACATTTGATATAAACTCAATATTATTTGAAATCGTTATAAGATTTATTTATAAATCCATATTCTACACAAAAAATGATTTTAATGTATTGAAAGCATTAAGAACAAGATATTTAATATAGGTATATAAATAATTTTTTGTTACATCCATAAATTATCATGTCTGGCTATTGAACTATTTGAATTTATGAATAATTAATTATACTGATGAAGACTTATTGTATATTGAGTATTAGAAACATCGCCCGCATGTACATGGATATAATTTAATATAGTCTAGGATCTAACAAAGATACTTATTTTCAATATTATTAATAAAAGAATAGTTCGAAGACCTTTGTGGAGTAATTGGTACTTGAATCGTTATCGTTTGACGAAGGTCTCGGGTGTGTTAATATGTTTTATATTGATAAGCCGGCATTTTCCAAATGAGAAATGAAAAAGGATAGAGCTATTATCTCCATTCATTTACCAACAGTAAATTTATAATAAAGAAATATAAGTAAAGTTGAAATATGAAAGCTCTAATTGTTCCAAGACTTGATCCAGCTCCAAGGACTCAAGGAGAATGTTTTCAAGGTCATATTTAAATTAGCCTGGAACTTTAATGTTCTAAATTGTATTCGAAAAGTTTGCTAGGCTTTAAATTTATTATTACTGAGATACAAGAAAGTTCCTTCCGATTCGGTGAATTGTTGAAAAATTCCAAGAAGATTATTGGATTCTGATCGCAAGACAACAGGATGAAGATGAGATTTACCAATGCCTTCTATATTACTTTATTATTGAGCATAGAAGGTGTTGGATTTACTCACAATATATTTAATTTTACGGTGTTCTAATATAATTACAGTACTATCCAAAGAAAATATTGTGTTACTGACTGGGATGTGAACCGATGCATTCAACATGAGCGAAGATCGATCGATTAGTATCTATCTGAACAATCAAAAAAGCAAAAAAAGACAAAAGTTCTAAAGTTGTGACACTGAGTCCTAAAATTTTAGATTATTAATAATCTTATCCGATTACTAGATGTATTATGTAAACCACTCTATCCGAATCCGCAACATACATATTTCCAAAAGCTTCAAGAATTTATTTCTTAAATATATTTATCATACCAGCATATTTATTCATCGGAGTTCATACAAACAGTAGATTTATGTTTTATTTTCAAAGTTTGATTTATATTAATCCAAGAAATGCTTGTTTTAATAAAACACGTACGTGTTTTCTATACATTGTTATTCTGTATATTGCAAGAAACAAGCAAATGGAATTTTATTAATTATTATATCAAAATTTTCTTAAAAATTAAACACTCTAACTAAACTAAATGTGATTTATATAATACATAATTAGGAATTAAAAATCATCTGGCTAAAAGACGACCATTTTGAATGCGGTTGGTAGAAATCCGTTTATAGTGAATGTTGGAAAATAGGTCGCTGTATACGTATACTCTATTCACATACAAATTGAATATCCTGTTATAGCCCCAATGGAAATCATTTTAAAATTGTATTTACACAATGTTAACATTTTTACAGCATAAACTTAATTTAAATTGCAAATGTGCGATGGGCAAAGCTTGCGGTGTTTATTTATGACGAGCCGGGCGAGCGGTTGAATTTCGACTAAATTTAAACACAATTATATTTTACCATCGGTTAATTGTACATTTAATATTTAATACCTTGAATAATGTGTTGTGTGTGTTTGGAGGAGGGTGTTTTGAATTCACTTTGTCTATACTAATTTATTTATCCGTTCTCTGAAAGGTCCATTGTTATTTTAGGGCTTAATCCATTTTAACGCTAAATATATTCTGCTTAAATTGCAGATAATGGATCGCTAATTGTTAGATTTTATTTGAGTAGACCAAGTCGTCTTGTGGTGTAGTGATTAGTGTTGCCGATTAGTGAGAAGTATGGGTTTGATTTCTGGTTATTCGCTATCGTCACTTTGTATATTACGATAACGAGTTTCTAATCCATTTAAAATTTATTGATATACTACTAATAAAAATTTGGATTACCGAAAAAGTGGAAATATTATTAGTGATCTTCAGTAGTCAATAATCCGACGGTAAGGAGTAGAACCTGTCACTATTTTAAGACTTTTGGGTCCGTATATCAAAGTGCTTACTAAGAAGGACCTTCTAATATATTAAAAGTCTTAAGGCACGTGTACAAATAGTACATGTAGGCTGTCATGACACATTACCTAGGGGTCGTGGGTTAATTTTACAGCAAACTACCACCTTCCTCTCACAAATTGCTCTGTTTAAATACCTCCGAGGAATAAATTTTCGCTGTAATTAAATGAGCCAAATTTTCTATCAATGAAAATCATATATAATGAGATGTCTTATGAGAATTCCATTTAAAAGACTAGTATTACCAACCCTTTACAACTGTGCTGAAAAATTTCCAACAATATCGCGATAAGAAGGAATGATGAGGTATAATATTTTTTAAGTGTGGAATAAAGAGTCCAGTGGAAACTTTACTTAGTATACGTCCTTTTATAAACATAAAGTATCGATTATATAATAAATGAAAATGTATAAGATGCGAATCTTACTTCTATATACTAAAAAGCGCCCTAGAGAATTGAATCTTACATCAAACGATAAGAAGTAAAGTGTCGCGTTGCGTCGTTAAATATAATATGAAGGATAGATGACTGATTTTTTTTATAGATTTTCTTCACAGAATATTTCGAGCACGTAGGCCCAACTTTTGATATTAAAATATTGACGAGATTTCTCTCTCAAAGAATACATTACACTAATATACAATCTGACGAAGAAGACGGATGTTGGTTTTTCTCCTCCGTCTTCTTTGTATAATTTTCGCCGTGACAATATTTTTAAATTCATACACGGCAATGAACTTATATAGATAATGATGGAAAGAATATTTAAAAATACGTCAAAAATAATGCAGACTTAGACATCAAATGTATTTATTGCTCGTACTGTTAATCTATCATTTGTCGATTATTTTAATAAAATTACACCGTCTTTCACTTAATATAGTTAAGAAAGTTACTTGATATATGTCACTATGTAAACAATTTACATAAAAAAAAATTGTTGCTCTCGAATGTCGGATTATCGAACGTGTCGGATTTTAGAGACAACAATGTTGCAGGTGGCCACAGCCCGCGTATGTTTGTAAAGTATATGTATAATATGCACATGTGGTAGTGACAATATGAGTTCATTGCCTATAGGCTTTTATTTTGATAATATAAATAAACGCGTATTTTTTGTAAATTAATACGAACAAACAGAAATATACTATTCATAAAATGGCTTTACTTAATTGATAATTCCAAATAATTATAAATTATAAAAAAATCTTATTATCTGCCTGATAGACTAACTAGTGTTTTTATTGCAAAGTATTAATAAATCTATTAGTTTAAAAATCACATTTACATTTGAAAGACTTCTCATACTCCAGCAATTTAATCAAGTTAAGTATGAAACTAAATTTACTTGTTATGGGTAACTGAAACCCAGTATATCGACGGGCTCCGCTAAGACGGCGATAAGTCGAAAAACACAACTTTACAGGACGGCCGAAAAACCGTTTTTTTAAGGTTTTTATTTAATATCTCTTTATTCAGATGTTATATCGTTTCACTTTTTTCGGAAAAACGTGCCCCATTGTATTATCAACATACGAGTATTTTTTAAATATGTAATAATGCAATATTTAAAGGGGGCAAGCTAAAAATTGTTCTTGTAGGGAAGATTTGCGGAGGGGAAGCGCACGGGAAGGCGATACACGGAGTTATCGCTGTCTTCAATGTCCTTCTTGAAATACTTGGAGATGATAAGTCACACACACACTACTATGCATCACACTCACACTCTCTCATCCTAGCTCCCTCACACACACTACTACACCGACACGCACACACCCACAATATCTATTATACTACTATACCTACTACTACTAGCAGCTTCATTACCAGACACTCGCACCACTACCTTTACAATATTGCTTTATTATTACATTCTATTATATTATTTATATTACATATCAAATATACACAAATACAACCGGTAAGTATTTAAATATCTCAAGTGACTAGGTTTCCCAACTGATATTATTTTAAGTATTCATTCCTTGACCACTTCACTTAATATGACCACACTCTATAGTATTTATAGGAATTGCAGTTTTGTTTGAATATAATACAGATAACAAAATATAATGCTTTTTCTAAAAAGCAATTCAAATAAAGACAAATGGTAAAGATTCATTCTGTTGAAAAAATGGTTTTATTAGTATACTTTTTCTCATGCATTAATATTGAATTGCATGTGACATAATTTTATTAGCTCTTCCTATCATTTTATCATTATTAGTGTCTATCCTCGCTATAGCCGATATGATACCTGTAATACTCACTCCAAGTAAACAGTTATAAAATCATTTACAATTAATAATTTGTATTTTTAATTAGTTCATACATTACATTTCTCATATACGTAATATACGAAGGATATTTTTAATTATAATTATAAATCTCCTTCATCGATTGGGTAAATGATTATATTATTTATGATTATAGTTACTAGTGGTCGATTCCAAAAATGTTTAATCCTTTCGTTTCTCTACTATTTTTATGATATTGTCTTTAAATTCTAGATTACTTGTGTTACTGACCTTGTGTCGATAATTTTCCATTTTTTTGTCACCGCTACTATTTTTACGAGGTGCACTGACTGATATTAATGGGAAAATTTCCGCTATTCATTTTATAGAAGTCTTTAAAGTTTTCAAACCAC
>JAGTTH010000373.1:0-13122 GCA_022606485.1 Agraylea sexmaculata
AATCTACGACGGCTTAGACAGTAAATAAATAATTAAACTGATAAAAATGTGGGTGGTGATTTTTTTGTAATGTTATAAAGGGGCGAAATAGAGTACAATATCGATTGAATGGGGCGCATGCTTCTCTTGGGGTTGGTTTCAAACATAACCTCAAAACGGCAAGCTCTCTTTACAACCCCACAATTGAAAGTATTTAATATAAAATATTAATGACTAACCGATGGACGCTACGTGTTGGAGGCCAGCTCTCTCTTCTGCAAAGCAGCCACAGTCATCCTGTATTTCTTCCTCCACGGCATATCTTCCTTGCCTGCCATCTTCCAGCTATAAACACTGCTCTAAAGGACCTATCGTCACACGGTCATCTGTCCCGGGATCGTATCCCAGCTGAGCGATGATGACAGTCCCGGTATCCCGGCGAGTGCGCACGCAACCCGATCAACAACACTCGTAATATAACAATAATGTGAAAGTGTTAAATATTTAAACCGTTATCGATGAAACCGCCGTTAGTGTCAGGATAATTTTAAGGAGGTATTGCTAATGATTTGGGCAGTTCAGGTTTGTGTATAGTGGGTAACTTTTGTATGGGGTGTCAGAGCGTGGCTGGTATTCGACTTAGGGGTGATTTTTCAGCGTACTGTCTTATTGCGCATGACCAATTTACATGGCGGACAACTATACTACACTACGCACACCATGGCATATCAATAAATAATATTATACACTCGGGTATTAGTATATAAATTAGTGTTGAAAATATAATAAGGCTTAATGTGCAAACACAAAAGCTCCACTTTTTTCAAATTGACTTTTTCCACTCTCCTTTGAATAGATAACATTGAAAGAATATACGCATATCGGTGATCTCTGAATATATTATAAATAAATAGTTCTTACACTTAACTTTATTTATATAATAATACTATACTTTTCTTATTTTCACAATATTTTTATTTCATATATTGTTAAAAAAAAACTCTCACGAGCATCTAGATATATTCAATTAACGACTTTTTACTAAATCAAATGCTATTTATGGGATGATTAAATGACTTTTTGCTCCTTCACAGTTAGTTATTAAGCCATCAATATCGTCTGTCTATCAGTTTTTTTTAATTATATGTACTTAAAACAAAAATATGTATTATTTCAAAGCTACAAAAAACATAGCGATAAGGGATAAGTGTAACAAATGGAAATCTAATTGTGATCTAGTAAAGTTCTCTATAAAATATCTTACTTTTGATTTAAACAAGAGGATACGTTTATTAAAAAAAATATGTAAAACTATTTTCTTTAGTGGACTGTTAAAATTTGTTTGTAACATTTTTTTTTAGCATGAATGACGATTTTCAGATGGAGTGATATTATATAGTGGAACTTCAACATACAACCTTAATTATTTCTAGATTAATTGACGTATTTTTACCATAAGAAATAATTAATTAATCCATCCGCGTGGATAAATAATTTTAAAATTGAAAATAGGTGCGAAAGAAACAATATTATAACACGCGCTTCTTGATATTCTTCTTGCATCTCTTTTTTTACACTGCTTGACTTCGATCAAGAACGCACGCATTTTAAACCAAGGTCGTATATAAATATGTATGGTATCCTATGACATTGTCAATATATTTGGTTAAGGTTAGGTTAATCTTGCAATTAATTCATTCATTTTCATAAAATATTTAATTGAGCGTGAGTATGAATAAGAAGTGACAAGTAATAGTGGTTGTGTTATAGAGGGTGAATTATTGTACTACGACGACCAGCTGAGTTATACTACGAATATTATTACAATTACAAAACTACGTTCATTCTTCAAACAAATTATATTGATTACTTATAAAAAACAAACGACAAGGTCATTCACATCGGAATAATTATGAGAATCAGTGACACGATACAGTTTAGGGTTGTATAATATCACAAAGTAGTTAGGGTTAGTTGTAGGGGATGAAATACTATGGGGTATATTTGGCACACTGCCTGTAAGGTTAATGCACCTTATATCATACAATACTGCAATTATTATTTATTAAAATATCATAACAGAGAATATTATAAGAAGATATTTAAAAAAATAGTAATAGAATATAATATATAGAAATAACATCGTGATTAAAAACGAATAAATTAAATGGAATTATATTTTATTAATTAAACTTTATTTTAAAGTTATTCAACGCCCTGATGCCGAAAAATTTATAACAAGATTAGTTATTGGGTGAAGTGTGGCATGTTGATATCGTTACGGAGATTGAATTTAAACGTTATACTTGAACCACCCTATCTGTCTGCGTCTATCTGAGGGATGCAATATTGGGGTGAGATCAGACTTCTGCACAAAATCGATTTATTATGTAGCGAGCACGTTTTTAAATATTATTATAATAAAAAAATATCTCTCACCTTGTCTTCGGCTTCTTCTGCGCGCCCCTCCGCATCGAGAACTCGTTGTTCGAGTTCGGAGAGCTGAAAAATAAATATTAAACAATTATTTAATAAATAAATAAAATATTTTCAAATTAAAAAGATTATTTTTGAGCTTTCAATAAGCGCCATCTGTGCGCCCAAGTAAAAGATAATATTTATGGTTCGTGCCTTAGCTGAGCTTTCAATTTAAATACAAAATACCACCGCTAGATGGCTCATTTGATACGTGAAAAATCACACGACCGAGATATGAACCTATTTTATAGTCAAACGTACATTACGTGACTGCTTAACCATTATGACGTAATTTGAATTTACACACTATTTAAATCAAATTTATCGACAAAATTTCGTTATTGAATACAAAACAAATACGTTTTGATTGAAAGCGTTCATACAAATCGATAGAGCTGTTAAAATATTCTAATATTATCTGACAATTTCCGCGTATTACGAAACGTGAAAGGTCAACATTTATTTTGGAATAAAAATAATAATCCTAAAGCCGAATATTCCTATAAATAAATATTGAAGGAATTGGAAATGGCTTTGCTCTGCTTCTTTTTCGACACGATCTTTGAATATTTAATTGTATGTAAAGAACCCACGAATATTTCATAAGGCATTTCACGATTTCAAGCAAGCGACGATTTCATGTTAATAAATAAAAAATCCAAATGTTTTTTTAAACACTTTTGGATATATTTAATTAAATTGTAAATAAATAATTATAACATTTAGCAGAACTCGCAACCGATATTGTGTACAGTGACATCTATTATTCATAAATAAACTTTTTATAGTGACACTTTTAACTGTTGAGCGTAAACTATTAAGAAAAAGTGAATAAAAGTAAATAATAGTGATTCTACATATATTGTCAATATTTTGATACACGAATATTTAATTTGACTATGGCAAGATTTTACATAATATATTTATAAACAAGCTTCTGATATAGATACAACTTGGGATATAATTATAATAGTAAAGATAATTAAGAGTAAAACTGGATATTTTTTTTGTTACTGACCAATCGAATTATTAACTGTCCTATTTTATATGGTCGTTGATTTTTAAATTGTATGTCCTTTTAATTTCTTAAAGCAATATTATTAATTAACTATAAAAACGTTTATTTTCTTTATATAAAAGAACAAGAAAATTGTGATTACACCGCTGATTATTCGTTATTAATTATATACACTATCAAATGTATTTATTTATATATACATATTATTATTACATCATATTGCAGTACCCCTAGAGCATTACGGGGGCTCCCAAGTCGCAGTGATGATAATGCAGCATTCGTCAGTTATTATTCATTCATCAAATTTAAATAAAACATTATCATGTTAGTTATGGATAAAAAGATTTATATACTCTGTACACCTAAGACTATTTCCAAAGATGTATTGTTCTATTAATCATTATAAAACTTGTGCATAAAAAAGAAATTGTAATATATATTCGTCAGTTAATAATAATTTTATAGTTAAATTTTAAAATAAGCATATAATGTACTCTTTTGTATATGTAGATTAATTAATAATGCATCAATATTGAAAGTGCGCCAATATTGGATAAGAGTAAAGACAATTAAGAGATTGACAATGATTAATCGTAGTTGTGAAATTGATAGATACGAGTTTAATATGGGCCTGTGATGCTAAGATTTCCATACTTTCAGTGGGACAAATATTATTAATTCCGAAGAAACGAATGGCAGGTGATTTGCGACCGACTTGTGAAATATTGATTCAGCCCTGTCCATTTCTCAACGCCTTCGAGGCTCTTTACGCCCAACACCCTCGCGACCTGATAAATATCATCTTATTATTGAGATGAAGGCTTTCGACGTTTCAGCGCCTGAAAAAATCACGCCGGATATGTTATCGCCTAAACAACTCACACATTTAAAAAAAAAACCCTTAAAAATATTTATTTAGACTATGAAATAACTATTACATAAATTGTTATAAGAGTGAAAATTAATGCTATTCTATTAAAAAAAAAATTTGTACTCAAAGATGAGAAAGTACCTAAGTTTTTTTTTAATATAAAATAAAAAACGGAAAATGAACATTAAAATATTAATTCCAAATGCTAAACATAAACATGGAAATAGTAAGATATTCAAAAGTGTTCATTTGTTAATTCCTATCATGTGTTTCTAGATGAGACACATCTTTATCAATTTATATGAAATAATAAAAAAATACTAATATATACTATCATTTTAAAATAAATCTTCGGCAATCTTAGCAGACTGTATAACTCAAAAAAATTTAATGAAAATTTTCAATGCACGTTATTAATCTTAATAATCAGTATTTACCTTACAATACAGGATATCAGAGTAAACCTGGATCAAGACGATCTATGGGGATTTTATTAATATTATTCCCGATCTCCCAGTCGTAATAACCGATCAAATAAATTTTTGAAAAAGTTTGACTTGAGTGGGATTTGAACCCAAGACCACAACATTTTTAGTCACGTGCCTTATCCACTGATATATTATGCTGGTTTTTATCATTTTTACATTCGAAATTTTATCAAATCAATCTGATTATATAATTCTCCCAGTTGTAATATTCGATAAATTTAATTTTTTATTACATTTTTAAGTCAATATATAAATGTTGAAAAAGCCCAGAAAAAACATGGTTTAATTGTTATTTAGCAAATATCATAATTGTATATTCATGCATGTAATGGACCACAATAAATAACCATAACTTTACTTTATTATGATTTAAAAAAATGTGTAATCTCCTATTAGTAAAAAATGGACTTACGCACTTTAAAAAGCAAGCCTGTAGATATCTGATTTTATAAAAAAAATGAATTGTCCTCCTCAATGGACTATAGTAAATCGACTTATAATATTGTTGTACCCTTCAATAAAATGCACACCGAATGGGGTAGTCGTTTTTAAAGGCAAACAAGGGCGGTTATCAGAACGTGAAAAAAGGCAATTGTGGATGCGGAATCGGGTGCGGATAATATAATACATAATTCTATCGGAAATCGTTACGCAATGTTGTAGAGAGCGCAAGAAGGGGGTGGTTAAGGGGTGGTGGATTTGGGGGTAGTGTGAGGTGGTTTAGCGTGTTTAACAAGACATTGATTATGCTAAAGAAGCATCAGTAATAGGGTGAAAGTCTCTTCACAATTACCCCGTGCTTTTTATCTAAATATTACTTATAAAGTTAATCTTGAACAATTTCAATAATAACCGAGGAAGGATTTCGTTAATTTAACTACACAATTCGATGAGTTATTAAATATGCAGTTTAATGCTCTATAAAAATTGTAACCCAGGTTGTATCTATTTCAGAAGCTTATTTATAAAAATATATTATGCGAAAACATTTCAATAATTAAATAACACATTTAAATTTTAATTCACGGCACCGGAGTCACTTGGTAGATCTAGCTTAGCAAACTAGATCTTAAGTACTCATTGCTGTGTGGTGGCCTGGGAAACCATCTCTACTATATTCTCCCGTAAAGGCCAAGGTGGCCTGGCCAACCCCTTATAAAGGGACTCCCGTCAATAGGGAAGGCGTCACGATATATATATATATAAATTTTAAATAAAGTTTTGGCTTTCAACAGTAAGAATTTGGATTTGTTGGTATATTCAAATTTTTAAACGTTGTTAAGGTTATTGCAGATAAACGACATAATTAATATTTTATTTAAATTTGAATAATAGCTTTTGCAATTTGTATACTACATAATAATCTACATTTTTTCTGATAATAAAGTGAGAAATCCTAAAGAAGTAGAAAATAAATATCTTCATTACTTTACATTAAATTGAATCAAAGTTATTAATTTAAATAACACAATACTTTATATATAAAATAATATAATATTTTATATATAAAATAATATTTTTATTTGTTTGTATATTCAAAATTTTAATCAGTGTTAAGGTTAAATGTTATTTTTTAAATTTAATTTTGTATAAAAGCTTTTGCAATTTGTATACTACATATAAATCTACCTTCTGATAATAAAGTAAAAAATATTAAAATCGTGGAAAATAAATGTCTCAATTATTTTAAATTAATATTATACATTATGGTTAAACTTTTTAACTCTATATTTTCCTTTTAATTTATGTTAGGTTGAGTGTTATATTTTAACCGTTCATTATTAAACTAATAAATAAATAAATTATAAATAACAGTTGAGTTCCCTTCATAGTTATAATTCCTCTACTTGATACTCAAAATGTGTAATTTTTAATAGATTTTTATTTATAATTCATATTTTTTTTTAAATATTATTGCGATACCGTACTTTCTATTGAAATATGCTCAATGATGAAATATATTCTCATTGATTTGAGTATATTTTTTATACTCTCAATGTTCTGTAAAGGGTGTAATATTATATAAAATTATAGATATAGTATCTGACATCGAAATTTGACATTTAGTGTATGACAATAGGCTTTTGTTAGGAACAAGACAGGCTTGATAGCCAACAATTGCCACTTTCATATCAAATAATAGCTCATTGTCGGTAATATATTACGATGATGAAGCGATTACGTCGCAATTACGAAACAAACCCAGTATTGATTGTACATAAATATAATACATACAAATAAAAAAGAGGCGAGGATCAACTGTGATTTTGGAGGCTGATTATTCAGCACTTTTTACAATATATATTTTATCGCTGGCGTATAAAAGTAAATGGGTAGTTTTAGCAAAGTGTAGTGGTATAAATCGATAGGACAGTACGACTACTAGCGGACATTTTCAGGAGCAGCTGAGATTGCACTACCACTCTACTATTCTCTAAATTATATCAATTACATTTAAATAAATAACATCTTATTACAGTCACAGTCAATCATTATAATTGTGATGACAGGCTTTTAATGGGCTAACAAACTTTTAAGGGGTTTACACAAACTCCACGCTGAAGTCGCAAACAAGCACAATTCTCAACCAACAGTGAATTCCATTTATGTTATTTAGAATAAATAAATTTTATCACGATCAAAATATATCAGGAGTTTTTAAACTACAGCCTGAGATATTTAAATATAACAAATTGTTGACGTCTGGGTAAGATTCCATAATTAAAGAAATGTATTTGATGTAACTCCCACAATATTTCCAAATATAATAAATTTGTCCATTCAATGGAAAAGTTTGTACTGAAATAGACGGATGAATAAATTAATAAATTTAATTATGAATTTTTGGAGAGGTGATTTGTTATTTTATATAAAATACATACATATATACTTGTCCAAGGGGGTGAAAAAAATCGGTTTTCTAAATGGATATTGCACCTTTATTACTTAGTAATTTATTTTATTCTATTTGTATTTTAGAATATTAAAATCTTTGACATTCACTTCTTCACATATTGTATTTTTATGACGAGTAAATTAAATGATTATTTAAAAATAGACAGCGAAAATGTATATTTATTACATTAAATTAAAATTTCATGGAATTTCATCTGCAAAAATGTATAATTCCTACCAGAAATCTTATATATTTCAATTTTATAGAAATCAAAATAATTAATTTGTGTGTTAAAATTTATTAAAAATGAATACATAAGTGTATATAAATTTGGCGAAAAACCCATTATCCAGTGAAAATGTTTTTTTTTGAAAAATATTTTTATAATAATTACTAAAAATATCAATTACGTATTTAACAGTCACACGCAAAATTTATACTAAGTATTACACATAAACAGCTGATTTCAAGATGTTGGCCCAAACTCGATTCGAAAATTACTATTGAAATATTTTTACTTATAAAAATATACATTATTCTAGCACTCCCCCTAAATTTTTCTCAGTTAATTCAAGTCCATCCTGTATATTGAGATTGGTTAATTTAAGATATCGACGGTCAAGAGTATAAAATGTAATAAATAGTCGCTAATATGTATTTTTGAGAAAACTGAATTTTCAATTTAAATAATATTTATTCAAGAGTTTTTGTTTATTTCGGGTATTTTTTGCACAATCTTGTGCTCTTGACTATCAATATTTTAATACTTGTGGTATAATGTACTTATTAAATATATGGAGAAGTCTGTTAACAAACAGTGCCTTGTTGGATTATAATTGCCAGAATTGTGATTGTTTCCTCCATAAGGACAACATGTACACTATACTCGGATGGGGGATGATTTAGTTTGCGGAAAAAGGCTTCGAAGGTAAAAAGGTCGAATAATTGGGCGACTATTCAGGCGTGGACACGTGCGCCAAATTAAAATCTAAAGGATGTGGGTGTTTGGGTCTGAGGGGTTTAAGTTCGTTACCCGTACATTTTTGACGAAGGTGAATGCCTGCATATTAGACTGGTTCGGTTGAAAATGCAATCATGGTGATTTGTATGTTGGAACCCTTGTGGGCTTTGAATTGTAACTAAGGCACCGACCATTATCAGTCATGTGGTTGGAAAAAGATCGGTCAAGGGAACTATGCTATACAACAAACAGGGATGGCCTACGAAATACCCAAACATTGTTGTTACCAATACACCGGCATCTTGGATTGTTAATTTATGTTAAGAATATTTCACCCCCAGAATTAAATCGTTGGAACCTCCTACTTACCTAGACACTCTAACCTAGAAATCATAGAACGAAAAATATAAATTTTATTGGTATCGATGATAATGACCGAATTAATATGAGTATTTTATAATTACTGCTGCTGATGATAATCATATACATATTTGATTAATACCGCTGCGATTAATACATATATTTATATATATATATATATATATATATATATATATATATATATATATATATATATATATATATATATATATATATATATATATATATATAGGTGGACGGATTTACTTGGGTTCGAGTTCTGAATCAGGTGGTTAGTGTAACAAGTAAGTAATTTTCTAATTGTTTCTACTGATTTAAAAAAAAAATTGTTTATAAATCATGAAATTGTCAGTTCCAAGTTATTTACAAGAGTCGTTTTATGGAAAATAATAATCTTTTGTATCGTATCGCCTGAAAAATAGATTTTACCTAGTATGTGTAGACTAGTGCTAATTTTATGTATTATATTTAAAATCCATACATATAAGTAAACTAATTATTATTGTAATATTATGGAAAAGTTGTTTTAAGAATAAAAAATGTTTAATATTAAATGAAAAATACTATATGTAATACATTTATTATATTAAATCTGTACTGAAACGATAAAAAGTAAACCTGAATATATTATGTTGTAGTTATTAGTTCAGAATTGATATTATCATTATAATATTTTACTGTAGAAATTATATTCAATTTTGATTTCGCAGCTAATTGCTTATTTGGTTTCAAGTAAAATATATGAATAATAAAGCCAGATAGTTACTAATTAATTATTTTGCAATCGAAAGTAGTTATTGACTGAATCATTTTTATATGCAATTAAAAATATATGAAAGATAAAATTCTAGAGCAACCTTTATATCAATTCCTTAATCGCTTATAAAGAAAATATGGGGTGAGAAGTGTGGAACAGTGATTGTAGCCCAAAATACGGATTATTTATATCATATTCGATAAAGAGAAGAAATAAGGAAGGCTTTTCTTTTCGTAGAGAGAAAATGACGGGTGTGACGTGTGATTTGTGGCATTTGTTAGAAAAACAATAAAGGAAAACGTATTTTCGTAGCTTTCACTTTTGGTGTGTACTATAAAATTACTTATCTTAATATCATACATTACCGGGTGCGGGTATTTTGTAATTTTTACCTGTAACAATAAAAAAACAATACATCAATACATATGAAAATAAATTTAAAAATATTGTAAAGACTCTACAAGCTCATAATATACATATTTATTCAAAAATTTTAACAACTTAGATATTTTTTTCAAAATCTAATCATTCTCGTTAAACCAATCTAAGTAGTTAATTTTTTATGTGTAATAAGAAGATATCGCAAATGATTATAGTGTTGTGGTTTGACAAATCAAAGCCGTTTCCGGCATATTTCGATTCTGATACTTAAAAATCGTATATAATCTGTAAAATTCAATCATATATTTATTTATATATTCAATTTATGTCGGTGATTTTAAGGTGAGGATTGTGGAGATAGACAAAATGTGTTTGTGAAAAAAGAAACGTTAAATATTTTTGATGGAATGTCTCTTAAACATTTCAGTGGAAATTTTAATCGATTATTTGAATCACATATTTACATTTTGTAATTAGAATAGATAAATATAATTTTTTATTGTGGAGGAATAATTATTTATAAAAATTGTAATAATATATATAATTGTCTAACTGTGTGTATTTTATATGTCTGTCTGTCTGTCTGTCTGTCTGTCTGTACGGGTCAATCTTTCAAATCTTTCAAATATCCTCAGCGTATACAGAGTCGCTATATACAGAAAAATAGTCCTTAATATATCAGGGTACAAGCATTAAAATTCCGTGTGCTCTTAATTCTTTATGGAACTGAGCCATATATTCAAAATGGAATAGAATATTTGGTAGTGAGACTGCATTTAAATTTGTTGATTATTGAAGATATGCGAAAGTAGCCTTAATATGTATCGAATACCTTCGAGATATCGTATACTTTCGTTTGAAATATGTTTGCTGTCAGTATTGATCTTAATATATGAAACTTCAAAAAATGTTCATTTCAATGATTGTTTAAACTATAAAATGGGGCTTTTTCGAAATAGTAAAATGGTCCTATTTGACCGGCAACTAATGTAGATTCATCCATTATCTATAACACATTTCATGTCTGTCAATAGAAGGTAGTTAATCGTAATCTGTAAAATTTTATATATAATGGTCAATCGAAATCCCATTATGACAGCTAGGTGTTGCTAGGTGTTGCCAGGGGTATAAATAATTCAATTTAAATATTTAATCATAATTAATACATATCTAAAATCTCGAAACGGGTATTTTAATGATAATATTATTTAATTAATTTCAAAATAATATTTTAGAGATATTTAATAATTATACGTATAATATATACAGAGTCGCTATATTATATGAAATGCATGGCATTCCTTGCACTGGCAACAATACAGATGCTGACAGCCGCGTCATTCGCGTTGTTATTAACATCTTATACTCCGCTCCTGTTATTTTGTTTATTCGTCATCAACTGAAGCTCCAACATCATCACCATCATCATCATCCTCATCATCATCATCATCATCATCATCACAGGTGGACCAACATCTTCTTGCATTTGAATTTCACCCCGTCTGACACGTAATACATGTGTTTAATAATAATAATGACTAGCTCCACAAGATTGAATTCGCGTAAAAAGACAACCTAATCTATTATACGTTTTAAATAATATTGTAAGCCCTTTTTAACTTTGAAAATAGTATAAAGATATATAGTAAATTTGAGTGGTTATAATATACCTATTCGGGGAACCTTCCACAATAAAAAGGGAATGCATCATTTACAGTACCTCAGTATAATGATGCAGTGAAAAAAAATATATATACGGTTCTACTTTTAATATTATTTTATTCTTCGCTTTTTCCAAAAACCGTTAAACATTTTATTTTTAAGTTATAATAAAAAAAATAAAAAAAATTATGTTTAAGTTTTAATAAAACTACGTTTAAAAGCTCAAAATAGAAAATTTCCCATTAAAACAAAGCAAAAAATCAGAAATATTTACCATTTAAAATATTAAATAAATTTCACATTTTTTATAGATATTTATATAATTTGATCATGCATAAATATTTATTTATTATATAATCAATTTTTAAAAATCAAAAGAATATTTTGATTGATAAAACACTTTAAAGCAAAAATGAAATCAAAACTCAAAGATAAACGTCCTATTAAAAAACCAGGCAGAACATAAAAACATTAACAAATTGAAAAATTTCAATTAAAATTACCCTAGTATATTTACTAAACAACCAGGGGGCTCTTGAGAGAGGATTCTACAAATTTTGGTTTTGAAACAACAACGTGTTTATTAATTGTCTGTCGGTGATCTTAACTATTACTAGTTACAGGTCACCTTAATAATCAGTATTTACCTACAATACAGGAAATCAAAGTAAACCTGGATTAAGACGATCGATCGGGATTTTATTATTATTCGTAATAACCGATCAATAATTTTTTTCATATGGTAGATTCGAACCCATTATCATTTTATATCATCATGACGTGGTATTTCAGAGTTTTTATATAATAATTTTTCAGTTATGTCACTATTTAATGTCGGCAATATATAAAATTATTATGATTCACTTAGTGTTATAGTAATAGTAAGAAGGTTGTATCTGACTGCATTGCGCCACCCCACTGCACGCATCCCTTATTAACCTCACAATTTCATACACAAACCCTATTCAAATATTCACTGAAGAATATTAATTGCTTCTGAGTATCAATAATTGAGCACCTTAAGTGAACAATATTAATATTGCAAATGCATTTATGCGAGTGTGCATTAAATATCCTTTACGACTTCATACTGCAAATGACATCGTCTCTACAGACTACTACCCCTATAATTCTATTCAAATACATTAAAAATATATATTATGCACTTCACTGATGTCCTTAAATAAATACAGGACTTGAGGATTAATCACATTTGGTTAATCATTTAGTTAAAAGATCAATAATATCAT